>VKOC01021514.1:0-30464 GCA_009364415.1 Spea multiplicata
AAGCCAGAAGGCTTGTTTTTTCCCCAGAAATCCCATGGTGCTGCCACAACCACAAGGAATTCTGGGTAGGCGCATGTAAACAATGTCAACAATGATCACCTTTATAGATATATAAATTGATTTTATGCAAAAAGCAACCCTCTCTTTTCCTTGGTTCCTTTCTATGCCTCTTATTTGCAATCCATTTGAAAGCTTAATAATAACAGAGAATTGGTCTTTTGCTTCGCTCTCCCGTGGATTAAGAACACCACAACGAAAACCACAGCACTCAGAGAACGGTTGGTAATGGTTTTAAGAGCATGAAGCAGAAAAAAAAAATATTGCTAAGCTTCTAATATCAGCTCCAATAGACTGATGGAGCTTTCACAAAACCTCACAATAGGTTCTATAATGACTGTGTTTGCCCAAACTTCACTTTTGGCTTTTAACAAAAGATAGATGTCCTTTGCAAATTATACTTCTGTTTCTGACCTACCTAATTTGGGACAGGGTGGAGAAGAAAACTAGAAATTGATTTCTTCTGGTTGTAATATGCAGTTGATTTCTTTTTAGGAGAGCATGTATATAGCTCCTACTAAAATAAAAGTGGTAGATCATAAATGAATTCTGCTGTTTTGTTGACCCGTTTTAAAATATTTAATTTCTTGTTTAATTGGTCACTATGAAAAACTAACAAACCAACTGAGCCAACTGACTGAATTGATTGTAGTCAACAACATACCAAGACACTACAGTGTCTCAGGGAGCTACCCTAAATAAAAATGCAAAACCAAGTACTTTCATATGGACAGATTTTTTTTACTTTAAACAAATAGTAAAAACTGTACTTACTTTAGGGAGAAGCTGCAGAGCTTTAGCTTCCCGCTCCCTCCATGATTGGCTGCTGAAGCTGAATGGAGGTAGGGATCTTAAGTGCAAGTTGGTGTGGTTGGTGTTGTAAGGGGGACACCACATACATTTAAAAGGCCTCCCAGCTATCATATGCATTAAAGAGCATACCGTGGCTGGACTGTCCCTTTAAGGAAATATATTTTAACTTAGTGTCAAGAGATGCTATAATAAAAACATTGTTATTGCTTGCGGTGTGACATCACAAGTCATCATTGGGAAGCTTGGGAAGCTCTTATTTTAGAGTTGCCAAACAATCCACAAACATTGATATAATAAAATGATTTTGTAAAAATAAGACCTGGAAACTTATTTTACAATTTTTTATTTAAAATAAAAAATGATGAGTTCCCCTACTCTTTGTTTTCTTGTTTTATGTACACAATATGCGTCTATGTAATTGTATCTATGCAGAAATTATTTGTGTGCATTGTGGACTATAGGAATAACATAAAGTCACATTAGACTGTTTAACATACATATTATTCAGTGTAAAAGAGAGATATGTCTATGATTGTTGTTTCGCTTGCTCTGATGGGATCTGTCAGACTGCATGAAATAACAGATATATGCACAGGGGAAGAACTATTAGGACAAAAGGTTATTGTCTAACATTAGATAGTTGGAGGCTTGGTAATGTAAGGAAATTTTACTTCACTAAGAGGAGCAGTAGATAAGGAGAACAGTGTCCAAGAAGAAGTGTCGGAGATTACTGCAGTAAGTAAATGTATAAATGCATAGGACAAGTACAAAGGCTATCATGATAATAAGACAAGACCAAGAGTCATATGAGTTTGGAGGTTTTTACAGTAAGACAAAATAAGCATACTAGATCAATAGACTAAATCATTTATATGTGCCTTAAATGCTATGTTAAATGCTATGTTTCTCTACACAAGAGTTTTGTTAAACACCCTTAAAAGATATTTGTTATATAAAGATGTCACATAGAATGTTCACTTCGAGACCCGCCAGCAGGTCATGAATTCTGTTCATAATTGTTGGAAATAAGTAATTGTTATTTTTTTTATGCCTGTACTCAAGGCTTGTTAGTAGGCCACAAAGATATGGTATAAGTTGCCATCTCACTCATTGTGTGATACATTATAGATGCAACACCTTAGGTTGCCTCTTATAAAACCAGAACACGAACTAACAGAAGCAAGTAAGCAAGATTCTATTTTCAGCACCTGAATGATCTCACCCATTGTTGCCTGTAGCTACGGTGCTGTACAGCTAACAGCTACTGAAACAGCCTCCTCCGTGAGTCTTCTAAATGTCACGTCTTTATTTGTCATTGACGGGAAACTTTCATACTGCTACGGGAATCAAAGATTTAAATCAGTAGCAGCAAAAAGAGTTAATGTTCATAACGACACCATGAATGGTTACAATATACATTATGCAATATAAATGAATACAACTAGGAAGCACAAGAGTGCCATTGCCCGGTGGAGCCTCCAACGTACTTTTGTTGGCACTTGGGAAGTATATCCTGTGCTTTAGTAGGTGGCCACTATCTCAGTACACCCAACTACATGCTGCAAAAGTGTAGAAGCATAGTGTGTGGCCACTTGAATCCAGCAGGAGGCTCCGCATACATCATCTATTGGTCGCTGGATGATTTTTAAATGAAAATAGATCTTTCGCCCCAACAAAACTGATAAATGATTACATTTTTCAGAATGGTTTCACACAAGATAACAACTTGTATTTCACACATATGCTTCTTAATTTTTTTTTTCAATGTGACCATAAACATGTTCATGATAGTGTACATTAACATTTCTTCTCTTAGATGATACTGAGAAGATGCTGTGTTATGTGTCATTTGCCCTTTAGGATTTTTGGAAGTTCTTTCAGAAAATGATTGACTTGATTTTTCTTATTTTCTTCTTTTAGATGTTGTAGCAGAGTAAAGTAGAGTTTAAGGTGGCACATTAAGAACAATCATTCTTCAGCCATATTTTCTGATCTTCTAAACACCATAAACTTGCTCCCAAGACGCAGTATAAATAGCATACTTAGTAGACTAATTGTAATTGGATCTTATTGTGTACTATTGTGTCTATTATTGTGTACTATTGTGTCATATTTTTTATATTTCTGCCACAGACACCAATCTTATGCATAGGATTTTTAGTAATACTTTTTTTTTACCTTTTGTATCACTTTGAGGCTGCCACAAAGCATTTTCAGAATTACTCTATAATTACCATTTAATACCAATTGCAATCAAGTAAGTACTTTATTGTAGATAATGCATGCATGAAAGCCAACAAACGTGATGGTAACCAGTTATATATGTGTGTATATGTGTTATATACTGTACATTCACACATTTTATATGAATGGAAGACAGCAATCAGCGAATCCACTAAATCAAAAATGTTGGATAACACATTAGTAAAACTTTTATGTAATTATAATATTTTTAAAATCTTGATTACTGTTATTTATATCACTTTCAATTAAATAAACTGGTTACCACCACAACCAAATCTCTAACTTTATACAATTTTGACACTAGAAAACACAAACATCTAGTATATTTACTTTGAAAATAAAAAGAAATAATGAAAAATATCATACATAAAGAATCAAAAATAAATATTTGTATGTATAAAAAAAGGCAGGAAATACCACTGACCCCTGTGCCATATGTTTAGAATAAGACACAATGGATTCTGTTGCCTAGTGTGACTCTTGGGAGAGGGAACTGCTATTTGCTGTTCTGTCGGTCTTAATACTTCCAAAGCCTTTGCATTCCATGTTTTGTCTCATTAATGAGGACAAAGCTCTCAAGCACTGAGAGGTTTCAGAGGCTGGATCTGGAAGGTTAGGTCAGATCTTAAGGGGTCAGATAAAATCAATTTAAGTAATAAATATGTTATTGATTTTTAAGACTGGTAGATAAGAAGGATTATGTTTCAAATATATTCTAGAATCCAAATAATATACTATTTATTTCAAAGGGTTTATATATATACTGTCGGTTCAGATGAAATTCCGAGGGTTTTTTTGATTCGTAAACAAAATTTGGAGGGGGTATTTTCATTGGGAGAAACTCCTGCCACCTTCTGTACTCATCATTCACATGCAGCAGCATATCAAGGTTTAGGGACAGATCCAGACAACAGCAGCACTACATCAATGGATATACAATACACTGATTATTTACATAAATTGATCCATCAGAGTAGAGAAGGTGATAATGTAGCAGCAGCAGGGCATTGGGCAGGCACTGGCAGACAGACACATCCTGCCCCATTGTACAGGACAGAACTTTCCTCGAAATTAGAAGAAAAATTAAGGAGTGATCCCTCAGAGTATAGAAACATAGAAAGTGACGGCATTCGGCCCATCCAGCCTGCCATCTTCACAATACTTTCGTTAATCCCTGGCCTTATCTTATATCTATCTTTACCTTATGCCTATCCCATATTTGCGTAAATGCCTTCAGTGTATTAATGCATCCACTACCCTTTCAGCAAAGTAATATTTCCTGATGTTGCTTTTAAACATTTGCCCCCTAGCTTAAGACTATGTCCTTTTGTTGTGGTAGTATTTCTCCTATTTCTCATTTGAAATAAACATTTTTCCTTTATAATGTTGACTCCCTTTAAGTATTTAAATGTTTCTATCATATCCCCCCTGTCACTTCTTTCTTCCAGGCTATATATGCTGAGGTATGGAAGGAGAATAAGGGGCAGCACCAGGGGCAGGGTACAGGGTAGGCCTTGGCAGACAAACACATCCAGCCCTATGGTACCAGACTGACCCCCCCCAAAAAAACAAGAATTAATCACCCAGAGTAAAGAAGAAGATTAAATCACAGCAGCGGAGGCAGGGCAGGCACTGCTAGACAGACACACCCAGATTAATAGTTACATTGAAAAAAGCCATAAAGTCAATAAAACAATTATTACATAAACAAAATAAAAAAGCCATAAAATCAATAAAACAAACTGTAGTTGTATAACTTCTCAAATCCACCCCACTGCAGTATATTTTCTGCACTACACTAATTGACACTTGGACTATGGTAGATATATGAATTTCAATCAAAGCTGATTCTAACACTGTCACTGACTGTGTGACACCTATCTCCAATCAGTCTGTGGCTGCCAATGAAAAGTTAAAATGGCTGACTGGCAAGAGTAAAAAATAAAGTAAGGAAAAAACCCACAGGGTGTTGGACTTGTCAGTCACAGCCATAATCATCAATAAGACACCCCCCCCACACACAGATTTTTTGGCTATGTCTACCTATGAATTACTTATTTGTCACAAAATGAAAGTAAAAGGGAAAAAACATTTGTACAGGATAGGGACTGAATATATAAACAATAAAAAACCTGGATTATAATAATTTACAGTTAGTGTAAATGTGTCAGCAAATAGTAGAACATATCTTCTAGTACAGGGGCGTCCAACATGCGGCCCGTGGGCCAAATGCGCCCGGAGAACGAGTGCGGCAGAGACCAGGGATTACAAGCCCTGCTCTTATTTTAAGATGAGGGGTCAAGGGTTTCGGCTAAGTGAACCCTGAATTTTCGGTTTTGGTCCAGAATTTTAATTTTGGTGCATCCCTAGAATAATTTCATAGAACTATTTCATTTTTAATTATCCTGAATCCTGATCAAAAACTCCTCACAAAACTTTCTAGGCCCAGAAATAAATGTGAGGAAAAGTAAAGGTTTTGTGTCATTTACTTTATTTTAATCTGCATATTTTATTAAAGGCCATATTTTCTCACAGTGAAAAATGAGTGCGGCTCTCACACGTATACAATTCTGATTAAGTGTCCCACTGCAGAAAAAACTTGGACAATCCTGTTCTAGTACTCAAGGAGGTTAATCCATAAACCATTGCAACACAAAAAAACAGAGATTACCACTTTTGTAGTTGCATTAGAAGTGATCTGATGACCTTTATTATTTAAGTTATCTGTGTAAACTGCTCATATTCTACACTTTTTTTTAAATTATTTGGTGACCCAAATGGATTAGTTGACCCTGCATTATAATACATCATGAATCATGATACATGTATACTTACTCTAACACTACACATTTACACACAGACACACTCTAACACATGCATTCTCTCTCTCCCCACTCCCTATCCCATCTTCAGTGCAGCTCACACATTCCCCCCCTCCCTCTCCTTCTCCTTCTTTGCTCACTTGGAGTCCTGTCTTCAGTAGGCCGTATTCTCTGTGCAAACTGCCGTGCTCCTACTACACATTTACATGGCCCGCGCTGGATGCCTTTTTCACTGGGGCCCCAGGGGAACCTAAGCATGCCATTGAAGCTTCTCCTGCAGGGTAGACTGATCTGGTCCTGCATTTTACATAGTTACATTGATGGGATTTCTTGAATATCACCTTATTAACTAGATGCAGGATCAACAGCTGCCCATGTATAGAAAAGTTTGTGAGCTAAAGTGCTTTATCTCACCTTGACTCCCCAGCAAACTCACAGTTGCATAAGTAAGTCATCATACTTAAACTTATGAACTATTCTTGAATTGGATATATTGAAATATAACATCAAACATAATAAAACATATATAAAACATAATAAGCTATATTTACTTTGGCTAAAACTGTTACAGTGTTAAAGTATAACACAACATTCAACACAAGACTTAAGAGAACAATAAAGAGTTTGCTGAGGCCTAATTATCGCAAAGCTGCTTCTTGCAGATCTATAATATTACAATGCAGTCGCATACTTGTTTGTAATGGGAATTCAGCGTAAGCAGCTATTATAGCAAACGCTAACGATAAGATTAAAACATATATTCCTTGTATATGCACAACAATGTGATATTAGTGTTACATTTTGTAATATTTACCCTATCACAAAACAAAATCAATATCACTTGAACTTAGTTTACCCTGTTAAAAACTTCTGTTGCTGCACCTCCAACAATTCTGAATCAAGTAGAAGATACTTTAAATTGCAGCAATAGCATGTCCTTTTAAAAGTTACTTGAACAGTTACCTGATTTAAAAATATTACTGCAGTATGTGTGAATAATAAAGAGACACAGTAAAAATTGTGTCAGTTGGCTGCCTTCTCTGGGTGAAATTCAGACATATATGGCACATTATTAATCATTTTAATTACAAAAGGGTGATCAAGCGTGATAGTTATTTCTATCTCTTTGTTAAGGTTTGCCCCTTTCGTTATTGATCCACCTTCTAAATCTCTGACCCTCGCCTTCTACCCTCCCTAAGTCTGTGCTCTTAAGCGTTGATTACATGCACGTTAAAATAACACTTTCATTTTTCAAATTTAAAGTACACCAAAAAAATAATTAAAACTTTTGTTCTAAGAAATAAAGCTGGTTTTGTTCAGCAGTCAGACCTTCTCTGGTCTTCTGAGCAGATACCATGAGGATGAAGCAAACTAATGGTAGAGAAAAACCAAGAGTCAGGACAAGCTCTGATTGTGGTCAATAGAAAGACAATGGTCAACAATGACACAAGAAAAGAAAACACAGACCACTAGTGTAAATGAATTTTCAAAAATCTTTTTTCCCCTATGTGGATGTGCGCCCCATTTGGAAGAATTGTAATGGTCAACAATGGTCAGAAAAAAGGATCAATATAAAAAGTCACATCCTAAACACAAACAACTTAGCAGTTTGAACAGGTGCTAAATGTTATCAAGACATGCATATAGAGGCAAGGAGTATGAGTAAACTCTGCATTTTCCAATTCAGGGGTAAGAAGCAGAAAGTCTTGTCAAAACCCCATCTCCTAGCCACATCCCCCAAAGCAAAAGTCTTGACCATTCTAAATGTTTGGAGCTATAGTGAAAATTGTAAAGTACGGTATTGTACTTTACCGTGAGGCACAGACCCATATCATGGTATGGGCCCAGGACATGAAGGGACCCAATGGTACATGTGTTCACATGATGTATGTGGAGCTGATAGAAAGTGCCAGTGGATTCGAACAATGAATTCAAATCAAACTTCTTCAGTGTTTGAATGAAATACATAGATCACAGAGAGTAAATGAAAAACATTATCTTGTATCTAGGTAGCGCCAACATTTTATGCATAGTTTTTGCTAACTTTAACAGCAGCTACCCAGCAGCAGCAGCAGCTAGCACATTGAATAACTTTGCTTTGTATGAAGGGTTAAACACTTTCTAACCAAGCAAAGCTCTTTTGTTTCGGTCTTTTATGACAAATGTACATTTCATTGTCAAGATGAGATCTGAAAATTAATGTAAAACTATTTTTTTTTAAAGAACTCTATGAGAAAAATCTAGTAGAGGGAAGATTTTCTAACAGCTGACATGATGATCTTGCTCTGTTTCCATTTCATCTCTCCTGACTAGGTGTTATTTTCAATGAATATTAAACCTATTGATACAGAGCGGCAAAATATTCTAGCTGTAATTCTGAGAGCAGATGACTCAAGACATGCAACTAAAGCAGTAGTACTGCATGCCTCCCAACTGTCCCGATTTCACCGCTCTATCCAGCTGTCCCACCAAGCTCTACCTCTGATAGAGCTCGGCAGGGCAGTGGGATTCAGGACCGCAATCCTTTCTGAGCAGAATTATGCATATGCACAGTAGCGCTGATAGTTTCTGTGACACTCTACCTCCCAACCACCGGCCATTGCCATCCCGATTCCTTGGGGTAGCAGTTTGGAGATAAGGTACTATTCTAATAACTATACATAAGTACGTTAATATATATCTACCGATCTTTGATCAGGTTACAATCATACTTTTTTGCTCTTTGAATGCATAGAATTATATTCATCTGTGTTATGTTTCATCTGTTAGGCGTAGAAGAAAATCCATTTAAGCACACATGCACCTGACTATCGCAGCCTTGGAAGGGGTGGCTGCAGGTGCTGACCTGGTTTAGGCATAGGCTAGTGTTAAAGGTAAATAAATATATCACTGCCCACATTAAATACAATAATTTCATAAATTGCATGTATTTTTAATTAGCAGACCCATAAAGAGAGTATTCTACATACACAGTCATTAATAGACTTGTACTAACTTAAGCGTGGAGCACCACATAAAGGCATACCGCTATGTACTTATTAGCTTTTTGTGGTTTAGAAGTTAGTGATGACTCTTGCTGCTTATGTACTTTATTAATTGCTATCATTTCATTGTAGCAGTTCCAGAAAAATACATTGTTGAATCCAACAATAGGTTGACCGATTTTAGAAAATGTATATGGACCAGTATTTCTCAACTAATTGCAGAAAAAATGGGTTAGCTACAGAATAAGTAGGTTCTGTGTGTCTCATTCGATAAGATTTCATGTTCTTATCAATACTTGGCACACAGGTATTACACTTATCTTGACTTAGTGGCCTGGTAAATCCATTTACCAGAGATATTGTGCATCTGAATTTATTTAGCATATGCTTGCAAGTGTTTGGTAGCTGAGAGCTTGCAAGTTATGTGTGCATAACCTAATAAGCAGGTTTTACACTGTCATGTAGATCAGAGAAAAAATGTATAAATTGAATTGTATTACTTGTTATGTCCTGTCTACCCATTGTGCAGCGTTAAGGAATATGATGGTGCTATATACAACAATAAATAATAACAATAAATAATAATATACAGAATTATACAAGAATTTAATTTAAGATGGTATCTAAATTGTATATGCTTTACTGCATTTTTTTAAAGAAAATTGTGCAATGGAGTAAGAATCCAGAATGTCATAGAAAGAAATTTATTTTGAATAGATACATTTCCACTCGAAATAAGAAAAATCTAAGATAACAAAAAAGGCAAACAAAAAAATATCAACATTTAAGAAAAAAAAATGTTTCTTCTAAATTTTAGTACTGCTATTATATGGTGGACAGAATTTTTCAAGTGATAACTATACACAGTAGCACGCGATAATGTAGAAGTAAGTGTCTTTTGCAGTTAATCATAAATGTTATATTACCCTGCACCGGTCCCCCTTCTGCTACCGTGGATAATTGAGCCTTGATGGTACCTCTTCTGTTGTCATGCTTTATAATGGATGAACGTATCTGTCTGATGTGATGAGGTCAGTAGAGGTCTCTACATGACTCTTCACCAGTCATATCCGAGAGAGAGATTTACAGTCGGGAAAGATATAAATCTAGAGATCTTCCAAGATTGGTATATCTGCCATTAAAATACATTATAACCCACAAGGGTCATAATCATTCAGAAAGATGAACATATTTGTATCATAGAAACAGTGTCCATTTAGGGTGTTCTTTTTACCATATTCTGCATGCTTTTACCACTTTCCATAGCTGTGCTACAATAGGGAACAGTGAAAATATTTTAAAATACATTAAACATACCAGTAAAGAAGAAGTGGCCCCTGTTCTTGCGAGCTTACATTCTAACATAGAAAACCCCCTGAGTGCAAATCCTGTCAAAATAATGTAGTAATAAGGATGTAAAAATCAAAAGAATTAAGATCTGCGCATTGAAACAGAGAATTTGATGGCAGATAAGAACCATTTGGACAACCTAGTCTTCCAATTTTTACGTATTTAAAGACTTAGACCTTAATCAGACCTTGGTCGCATCTAATTCAGGATATCCCATTCATGTTTAAAGTTGCTCATCGTGTTAGCTACTACCAATTTTAATGGGAGTGTGTTCCATATATCTACCACCCTCTCAGTAGGACTACTTTAATCTATAGTCCTAAAGTATGTTCATACACAGTCCAATTAAAGGAACCTTGTTCTTAAAGCTTGAATAAGCATTTTATCACGTAGGAAGCAGGTTAATAGAGCTTCTAATCTTTAAAAAAATGCATGATTAGATAAACTTGCTTATAATGTTTTTTCCCCATTCGCTTAATCTAACTCATCTACTCCGTGATGCACATCAAGCTGGTATAGGGTAACGCAAGACAAAGCATAGCATAATTTATCGTTCAAAATAAAAGGACAACTTACTCTAACCACCCTGCATTAAAGGGCATTATTAAAATTTGATGCAACAATTTAACACTTATTAGCAAAGTGAGATGCCCTTTATCTCGATAGGGAGAGCTGTAAGTGGATGCCCAAAGCACCAATATGGCTTTAAATGTCTCTACTTTTATTTTATAGTGCCAATTAGTGATATGTAAAAGCAACAGAGTAAGAGTTTGTAGCAGTGTAATGTCCATACCACATAACCACTTTCTTCTGCAGCCAACAAGTAAAATCCTAATTGCTTTCTTGGGTTTGAAGAGTGTGGTATTATAGAGTAGAGAACAAGGGGAAGCATTGAATAGACAGTCAAATGCAAGCAATTTATTTCATAAGTACATTTACCACTTAAATTGTCATTGCTGTTGTGATTTGAAGGAAATACACAGCCCTACGGAGGCAAAGGAAAAGTTTTTATACAGTTAAGGTAAATACTTCATCTTCCCTATCACGGTTCAAACATACCAAAAGCACTTACATTAAATCACCCAGGATACTCATCTATATTAGCATCTAATTATATATAAATTTCAAGGAAGAAAATGAAGAAACAGGAGTGTCACATAACAGATATAATTTGCATAATTTGCATCATGGTTGATTTGCGTTTATTTGTGAAGCTCATTTGCATCAGATTTAAGGTTGCTTTTTTTTTGGTGTTTTGAAAACCGTGTGTGGCAGTAATTTTCAAAATTTCTTAGTGATGTTACTTTTCTTATTTGCATGTTTTATGTTTCATTGTAACTTAATAAAAATGTTGTTAAAACCGCAAACAACTTAGCATGGTACAATAACCTTATAGCAATGGTACGTGAAATTAAGGTGAATTTTAGTGTTGAAGAATTTGAATAAGATCCGTCTAGATAAATGTTAAACTATACTGTGCAATCTTCACATATATAGGAGTAATACCTCCTTGGCTTCCAGTTCCAGTGGCTGACTGGCAGGGAATGGCCAAAGTTTATTTCCAGCATTCTTCTTCATATGTGAGTGCTGTCACATTCAACCTCACAACTGGGGGCCGCAGATTTTACCCCCGTCAGAGGAGACACATAACAAATGGCATCCTCTGCAAAATGGCCATAATGTAAAGGGTATATTGTGGGTCCTCAGATAAAACTAAATTTGTAACAACGAATGTTCATATACTGTGTAGTATTATGATGAGCTTTTCCAACTATCTGATTAAATTAGATTATATTATTGTCTGCAACTAGCGTGTCTAATTCTCAGATGTTCATTTATGAACATCACTCATGTCCTCTGTAGTGCTGATACTCTCCTGTCCCTTCCCTTGCCAATCATCCTCCAGAACAACAGAATCTTACAAAATGACATACAATGACATGCCTAAAACCATGGCACTCTAAAAGCTGGAATATTTTATGGCAAATATTTCCCGAGTGATGATAGTGGCATGATTTCCCCTTATACAAAACAAAATAATATTGAACTGTTCTATGGCATGGCTTCTAGAATTCCAGGTAGATGTCTGTTTATCTCAGTCCAAGACGTAAGTCTGCTTACAACAATCCTTAAACAACATAGAATTGATGGCTTGTTTATCTTCAATCTTTGTTAAATCTTTGTTTTAATCAGCAACAAAACTTAATTTGAACAAGGTTCATGAAATAAGTGAACTACATTTAATTTAGTGTAATTGTTAGAAATAAAAATCTGTATCTATATACCTACCAGGTGTGAAATAAAGAAACTAACAAAGAAAACCCATGATGGAAATTCTATTCCTCTAGCTCCACGCATGCAGCTTATATACAGGGGAAAAAAGAAACCAAAATAGAATGTTATTTCCCAGTAAATTGAGCTAACGAGAGTGAATGAATTGCAGCTCAAATCATTTTAAAAGAGATTTGGGAGTATTGAACACCACTGTAGCAACTAAGATATTTCTGCTAATTGCAGTCAACAATACCTACTGAGAGTGTATATGTACTAAGTGAGTCAGTAATTACAAATGTAGAGCTAAGCCTTGGACGATGAATGTGGTATCTTTATCAGCAGCTATCTGCAGACTAAGTATTCTGGTACAAGCAGGTGTGCAGTCAATTATATTCTCAGTGTCACCCATCTGGAACCGATAAGTAGGCTTAATAATTTTAAGTGTCAGTAAAATAAACTTGAGATAAGTCAATAGACCATACATTTGTTTAACCATTGTAATTGTTTTTGAGGTATTTTGTTTAAAAGTGAACTGGGGTATATTGAAGAAGGTGGAAAAACCAGCATGTCTAATCTATTTTCTGTTCTTAATGTATCTCCCTTTTCATAATTTACTAATGTTAACTATGGCAGACCTGCTTGGTAGGGTCAAGAACCCAGGAGCAGAGGAGGTGGGAATCAGAATGCCTGGGCAGCAGATAGACACATGGAGCCAGGTCCACATACCAGATAGCAGTGGTCAGACAAACCAAGTCCGGATGCCAGATATGAGCGTGGTCAGACAAAGCCGTGTTAGAATACCAGATAGTAGCGTGGTCAGACAAAGCTGGGTCAGGATACCATATAGACAAAATACTCTGAAGTTGCAAGAATAAGTTAACAACACCAAAGGGTAACTTACTTGAGTCTTCTAGCCCATTAAAAACTGAATCTGTAAGAGGAGCATCCTCATGTGACCCTGCAGCGTGGTGCCATCAATAAAGGGTTCCAAATAGAAGGGTGTATCGGTACAATATCATAGGGTAAGCCGTGTAAACGTTCCATCTCTCGTATAAACATTGTAACCAATTTTGGTAAGAGGTATCAGATTAACCATCTAAGAAAATCTAAGTCAATGATAGAATAGTGGTGTGGTGACTGGAAGGCTTAAGATTGGACTGGAGTGAATCGAATCAAATCACAAGAAAGAGCCCAAGCTGTCTTCATGGTGGCATATACTTGGCACGCCTTGACAAACTTAGGGAAATCCTTAAAAAGAGCAGGCAATCAGAAAGTCTTAGAAATCAAGGCTAATGTTTGAGCAATACCGGGGTTGCCAGCTAATTTGGGCGGCATGATTCATGGATTCTCTTTTACTGTAGCAGGTGCAAAGAACCTCCCAGGAGGAACACCCGGTGGGGCAGTAGTCTGAGCCAATCGTATACGATCAATAAGAGGTGAAACTACAGCAGAAGTAGCAGACAACAATAGTAATTGTGTATCTGCGACACAAGGCACCAACTTTAGTATTCTTGGTCCCTGGGCGATAGGAAATGATATCATTGGGTATGACTGATATTTGCACCGATGACCCAAAATGTAACATTAATCGCGTAGGTAAGTATGTAAAGCAAGGAACCAAAAGTATTTGCACTCTTGGCCTGAAAAATATTTTAAAGCAGGGAAAAGAAAAACGTAAGTTCGCTAAGCTAGTCCCAGGCCCAAATAATACAAATGTGTAAAATGAAGCCTACGAAACAGGTGTGAGCATGCTGCAATTACAGTGTATTGGCTGTACACTGTATACAAAAAACAAAAACTGCGCTTCTCCCCCTATGAAGTTGGCAACAAAAGCTTAATTATGCTTTGGCCGATTCATATAACAAAAATCTATAATTTATATTATGTTTGTATATTTGTTGCCAACTTTATTAGGGTGAAAAGCGTAGAGAGTTTTTGTTTCTTTTAAAGTATTTTGCAATAAGACTTCATTGTAATGAATATGCATTCTAGACACCAATATATGACTTTATTACAGTAATGAGTAAATACGTGAGCGGACAGACACAATAACATTTATACTTTAAATACAATACTGAGTAAAGCTAGAATAAGTCATTCTGACCACTTTGATATTCATATCAAGCACTTTCTTCACAAGTATTATAAAAGCAGGTGAAATGTCTCATTATCACTAATTTCCGAAAGGTCTTCTTTATTGACCTTGATACACAGAAAGCTGATTAAGTCAAATTCATATTTCACCAATGATTACGCAATTACATGCAGGTCAGAAGGTAATAAGCCCAATGTTATAAAAGCATTTGTCACATCACTTACAAGTCAGGATGGAAATCACAATCTATGCAATCTATAAATAGTGTCTTCATCTGGATAAGTTATTATTTATTGATTTATGGAGCACCATCATAGACTGCAGCACTGATGACAGCTGATGATGGTGATGAGCTATGTGTCATTTTTAAAAGAGCAGAATTTTCCCAAAGGATTCTTCTCTATACCTAGGAACTCTTTGGGCTTGTGAAGGATGAGGCACCATGTTGTTCAGGGATATCCCATGGGTTCTATTGTCTGATGCATGCAAAGAAGGACACATACATCCTTCAATGAGGTGCAGTGAAAGACACTGATGTCTCTCGACAGACCAGATGGGTCAAATTACTCTCATCTGCTCTCAAATGATATGGTCCTAAGTTATTCAACTGCATATCTCACCCTTCCTTAAATGTTAACTATGCATATTGAGAACAGTTGTTCACTCCGAGTGGCATGTCTTAAAGACACTGAGAAAACAAATTATCACGAGGTGGAGTTATTTGCTAAAGGATGTATCCTAAAGGTTTGTCCCCAGGGCTCACCAGAAATAGATGGTTATCGAGAGTGCAGATGGCTCTTTTAGGTAAAGAGGATGATCAATCAATATTGAAGGGGAAATGTTTGACAAGTCCCTCCAAACTAATAACCTGCCACCTGTGTATAAGAAGAGAAATTGTGAAATCTCCAACAATGCCCTCAAGATCAGTCTGAGAAGCTTGAGTAAATTAATGGCTGATTATCTTTTTAAACTAATTTTTTTTATTTTCTAAATGAAATAACCCAGGAAAGTAAATAAAGGTATAAAATAATAAATATAAAACACATAAAATAATCATTAATAAAGCAATCATAGGACAGCAGGGGACAATAGGTAAAGAAGAAACTTTTATGCTCCCTTAAAAAGAACAGAAAAACACAAAAAACATATTTAAATTATGGCTAAGAGAATGAGAAAGGGGTTCTCATTCACATAAAATTAATTCTAGTTTATTTATCAAACCAGAAGAAAAGAAAAAAAGCCTTTGCAGAAATATTTGACTCTTGAGAAATGTAACGGCCCATTTTACTTCTAATAAAATCTGTGTTGCAAACTATAAGACCTGGACAAATTCAGTTGTGTGACACCTTTCTTATATTTTTAAGAGAATCTTTATAGACCCTTTTAAACTAGTTTATGGTCTCTGATTCATAACAATACTTGTAATGTGATCCTGCCAAGTAACATTTATAACAGAAAGATATAATGTAAAAAAGTGAAGAAAAAAAATAGTGATAATGACCTCTCTACTCAAACAGATCTTCGTCAACAGTGCAAGACCCCATATTTGTTGACCACATGATCACCAAACTTTTAAACACACGGTCATGTAAGGTTTATAAATTGCAGCTTAAATCAGCGCTAAGTCCCTGGTGGCTGGTTTATATTTTGCTCTTGGAAGACACAGCTCAGTATTTCCCTGTGTGAATAGGTCCTTGATCACCCATATAAAAATTCTGGATTACTGCACCCGGGCTATTTTGTTTTCCATGTCAAATCCATAACAGCCTTGGTCATAAGGTAAGTACACATTATTGCCATTGTAAAAATAACACATATAAAGGAGTGGTAATTCTATCATATGTTCCATCTGGTTAACTGAAATGCGTTTTCTTCCAGAATCACAATGATTTAAAAATTGTACTAATGCCATAACATAAACTGCATTGTACAACATTTCCAGTTCTGGATTAATGTGAAAATAGCTTGTTGATTTAGGATACTCTACTGATGCCCGAGATAAAGAGATATACGGTATTACAGAAATTTGAGAGCAATAAATGTTTTGCAGACTTTTAAAGGAAATCTATTATCCATTTTTGTTTTGATATGCATCTTGAAATATTTGAGGAGTTTGTTTAACTCTGCTCAAAATAGAAAGCGCTCCCATTTGGCTCTAAACCCAGCTGTCAAGAAACACTTTCAAGGTTCCTAATACTTTGTGACATGATAGAGAGACTCCAGAACCAAGGAGAGCACCATAAATACCAGTTTAGGTAAGCAGGGCCGGACTGGTCCACCGGGAAACCACAAAGTTCAAAGCAGCCGTCATGCGGCTGTAAGACCGCCTCCGCCGGCCGCCAAATGAAGTTAAAGTGGCCGGCGTGCACACACCATATCGCTCATTGGCAGCAGTGTACTCCCAATCCCATCATATAATATTCTATTTCATAGATCTGCCGAGCTCTGATATCATCTTTATCCAGCACACATAGATGGTGGGGAGTTAACATTCTGTCCATTCCCAGGTACTTATTTGGGCCTTTTAACACTTTTGGTTCCTGGGAATTTAGTGTGGTATTCTGTTATTGTAAAGGAACAACAGGTGCGTGTAAGGGATGTGGCTTGTGAGCACAAAGAGCTCGACCACACAATACAATACATTGGGCTGGTGTCTAAATATTTTCAAGGCTGTAAATATTACCCAGCCCTGTAGTTAAGTGACAGAGACTGAAAATTTCCCAAAGCTGAGTTACCTAAGGTGAGGTAATAGGACGCCCTCAGGCAGTTTAGTCCATGTCTCTGTGTGAGTGACTTATTGTTGGAGATTGTAGCTTTACCTGAACCTGTAAATCACAGGTTCAGGGCTGTGCCTTCCAGTACATTGTATGCAGGGCCAGCCTTTGGGGTGTGTGAGCTATGCACAGGGAGCCATGGCAGCAGGTGTGCCAGTCGGTGTCCCATCACCAAGACTATCTTTAATGCAAAAGGGGCAGCTGCCCCGGACCCAGTCATTCAGGGAGGGCCCATAACAGCTGCCCTATGAGGTTATTTATGATTTCCAGTTGAGCTATACCTGCAAAGCTGGGTTTGTGTGTTATTCTATTAATCTATATGTGCTATGCTCTGTTTCCATGCATTACTTATGTATACCTGCAAATACAGGGTTTGCATGTCATATTCAGTTGATCTATACATCCAAGTGATATTAACATGTGTTGTTTATTTGATCTATACCTGAACTACAGAGAAGTAAGTAAAATAGAGTTGTGGCTTAGGGAATGAGGGGACAAATGGACTCTGGTGATGATTACAGGGAGGAGGACCTCTCAAAGTCACCATAGAGTCAGAAGGAGTGAAGACTGCACTGCAGTGACTCCCACAGTCTTCCTCTAATCTCAGTTAGTGTGGCAAAGTTTTATGGTGTTGGAGCGGAGTGAGTGATTGCATGCTCGGGAGCGTGGAGGGAGCCCAAGGATATGCTTGCCTAGGGTCCAATTCTTTCAATATTTAAAAAAAAATGTTTTAGTTACAAAGATTGCCCTGTTTTTCCTATATTTAATGTAGTTAACATACATTATTGTTACTGGTGTTTCCAGTTATATATTATTGTACTTGTTTTCACTTGCAGATAAATAATCCCTAATTAAAACTAGTTTTTTTGGGGGCGCGGGGGGAACCAGAGAAGTAGTCCACATAGGGCACCTAAAAACCTAAGGCTGACCCTGATTGTATTATACTGATGTAGCCCCTCACATTTTTCCTGCTGTACCACTGGAACTGTTGAACTTTGGTACCTGATGACAGAGACTGGCAGAAAAAGTTGCCTAGGTAGCTTCCATGCTGGGTGTTCATGTGATCAATTCAGCTAACTCTCCATAGCAGTGTGAGGAAGGATGTGCTGCAGTAGTGAAGATGTGTGTGAAGCCTAGCTGTGAAAGGGCCTACAGAGAGACCACATCCTGTGTGAAGTAGCTATCGGCTACAGCATCCTTCTGATCTGCTGTTCCAGTGTTAGATGTGGAGCAGTGTGAATCTAGTGTGTGTCCCAGCTTCACCCTGATCGTGAGAGAGCTGGGGAGAAGGATAAAAACACAGCAAATGGCTGACCGACCGCAGAGTTCCCCTTGGGCCCTATGCAGCTACTCCCTGTCACATTGATAGGGCATTCTGTCTATCACAGACATTAATTAAGAGTTGCACAGCCCTCCCTGTGGATTGCAGTAATAACTTTAATCTTACCTGAAAACTATCAGGGTAAAGACAGAGCGTGGGTCTGTTGGTGACTTGGGAGGATGCTGGGCCTTAGGGCTGGTGCAAGGATTTTTGTCACCCCAGGCAAAGACTCATTTTGCCACCCTCTTGTATACCATCCTTGGGGGTGAAGTCATATGAGCTTATACTCATGACCTGCTCCACTCCTTTGACAGAACCTACATTACAGGCTAAACATAAAAAACACTTTTATGCTTATTATTATTTGTATTATTTAGTGGAAATTTAGAGTGTTTTTTCACTTATTGTTATTTATTGATTTTGTATAGATTAAAGGCTGTATACCCCAAAGTCCAGACCCAGCACCCATATTTCACACATAGGACACATAGGTCACAAGTTGAAAAAATATATTTGCAATTTGACCTCCTGTCATATTAGATACACGTGGCATTTTAGGAAATGTTATCTATGATGTGATGCCAGTGCCACTTTAACGTTAGCCATCGTTTCCAAATCCAGCTTTCTGCAGTAGTTATTTTGTAGCTCCTCTGAGGTATTGAGTAAAATATACACTTATTAGAAGCAGCTTCTTGTAAAATATATATATGATCATGTATTACTTTCATAAAATATTGAAACCTTTTACACAAAAAAAATGCATCACACACCAATTGGATGAACATTCACACAAAAGAGAATGAGATGAACAGTGTCAGATTATTAATAGATTAAAGTTTGTATTACAAACAGAAAAGTCTGCTGTCTTGCAACTTTTTGTTATTACAATGATTCATGAAATAGATGCACGGATGTATAAATATATGTATATATTTCTGTGTCTATCACAGAAATGTAACAGCTTGATTAGTAAGCAAACCCAAAGCTCAGTGCATAATATAGGCCGCATGAATTTTTACCTACGACCGCCCCTTTTCCCCATAGGTTAAGTCTGAGGGTACTTTGCGGCCATGGAGACTTTGCTGCCTGCTACTTCACAAGGGGTTGTAGGATGATGGGGATTCCTTGTCAGAGGAGGAACAAAGGTAACATCCTGAGGCAAAGTGCATAGTCTGGGTTGAATATGCAGTTGGTATAACTAAATATGATGCTGCTAGGGGGCTGTGGAACCTTTGTGTGAATACTGAACTCTAGGTGGAGGTTCAGTACAGGAACCCAGGTACAAGTATGTGGCAGAATCAAGAACATAAAAAGTATCTGCCAGCACTCATCCACCTATGTTTAAATACACACAAGATCCTGTTCGGGTCTTGGCCTACCTGCATGGTTTTTCTCATCCTCATGGTTTTCTGTTTCTTAGGCTGCACCCACTTCCTCTTAAAGCCTCTGAACCCAGCTAACCCCTCATCTTCCTTCAGGCTGTGCCTATAATTTCTGCTTCAGTTGCTGATTGCCCTTTTGTGGTTCCAGACCAGTCAGTGCATTCCTCCTGTGTAAATTCTGTGTATATATTCCGTGTGTAAGACCCGGCTTGCCTGACTTCCACTCTGGTTCATGGACTCCTGACCTTGGCTTGTGTGACTACCCGTTCCGGCTCCTGCCATCGGCTTGTTCCACATCTACACACTTGTCTCTTGATTTTGACTTTGACTATTATCTTTTTTCTCTGCAGATTACCTACCTCTAATCACCACCTGACACACAGGTCATTGAAAGACAAACGGTGGGGAAAGGGAAAGCTGCGTATGGGCCCGTGAGGATATTCAGGTCCTGGACAGTTGCTCCTTTTGCCTTGTTGTAAAGAAGCCACTGGTTATACTTATGGTACATTGATGCAATTTCGTGCATTTGTTTAAAGAAATTGTTGTGGATATTCTACTTGTGACATCACTCTTATCCGTTTATAGACTGCTATATCCTAGTCATGACAACATAAAGTATGGATACTAACAACAATAATTATATATGAAAACATATCACTGTTTAACTCATGTATATTTTATGTGTAAAGACAGTTACAGAATTGTTATTATGTGTTCAAACTGAATAGTATAGATGTAGGTGCCTTATAAAAAGTCACATTATTTGTATGTACTTCTGCATTATGTATTGCATACTGTCAGTTCATTGTGTATTATTAAAACCAGATGATGTTGTAAAGCACGTGTACATTAGTACTATGAAAAAATATTTAGGTATTGTAGGAGATGAATGCTGACAACCTGAATTACCTCAGATTAGTAGACTGTATTTTTTTTACAGTTGGCCGCAGTCTCTGCTTTTCACTGCTAAATATGTTTGTTTTTAAACGTACAAATATATTAGAAATTAAAACACAAAATCCTCAAATTTTGAGCAAATTCTATGGCGAGTTTACTCATGGTGCAAGTGATGATGATTATCATTATCTTTTATTTATATAGCGCCAACAATTTACGCGGCGCTTCTTACAATACATATATTCAAGGGGTATGACAAAACTAAAATTAGACAGAATAAGACAAACTGATAACTTGAGTGGAGAGAGCCCTACTCAAAAACTTACAATCTTGGGCTGAGGACAAACAGAAAGAATAGATAAAGATGAGAGGTAAGATGGCGTGCTTCTCTGAAGAAGTGAATCTTAAATGTTGCGAGGGAGAGTTAAAGCTGAAGGTTCGGTGGAATTGGTTCCAGAGGTATCGGGGCAGCACGAGAGGTTATATTGATGAGGAAAGCTTTAGCCCATGGGAAGAGCATAAAGATCAAGTAGGGAAGTATTTTTTATAAGGGCTGTGTTATGGAGGGCATTATATGTTAACACAAGGATTTTAAATTGAATTCTAAAGGTAAAAGGGAGTCAGTAATCAATGTAATTAAGGGGGCTAGTAATATACTGCTTCATAAAACTATTCCAGTTCAAAAACACAATTACAATGAACTCTATTTTATTGAGCTGCATGAGGTCCGAGTTATCTGAGAGATAACCTTTAAAGTGTGTATCACATATACATATACATAAGAATTAGAGGGTGTTATGTGGGAAAAGTTATTTTGAACCAATCCATGGATTGGGACATTCTGTTGGTTCCAATAATGATATTTATTTTTCAAACATTGCCCCAGGATCACTTTTGGATCTATTTACTAAGAAGTCTATTTGCAGATTCACGTATTATCTGTTTGTGTAGGCATACAATTCTACATTTTGCAAGGTATAGTTATATGTGAACTCACATGTCCTTGCCCAAAACTTACAAAAATACAAACCCCACTACATTTACAACAATTAATTAAAAAACTCTTATTAACAAGGGGGCATTTATATGTTTTGGCTTGCTCCTTTCCTTGGGGCTGAAAGGATCATCACTGAATAAACTCTTAAAAAGGTAAGTGACTGTTTTTTCATTATATAAATGGGACTTGTTTTTTAATTACGTTTTTTTTTTTTATTTAACCCCCTCTATTCTACAGGGCAAGGGTGGAGGAAGGGCAGGCGATGTCCCTCCCCTTTGTTAGTTCTCAATGGGTAACTTTTTTAACCTTGACCTCTCTCCATCCCCAAATCTCCAGGTCCCAGGAGTGGTGTTAAACACACCACACACTCCACCCATGGTCATTCCTCTCCCCAACCTTCATACAAATGTAACGGGTTTGGAGTTAACCCCATCTACAATGTCTCATATCCACCCACCAGCCTACCCACACAGGGAGGGTCTCTGGGTAACTGGACTCTGGAAGTTCCTAGTTATGTACATGAGAATAAAAATATAGCTGGGATTGAATATGTTGATTTATTTGCAGACGTGTTCATAATTTGACATTATTCTAACATTTGAGGTAATAATCTATAAAATATTCTAGTTGGTATGTTTAGAATGAATTAACAATCATAAATAAAGGCATGTTCCAGACATTATGTGATTTGAATAAGTAGAGAGGTTAATAACAATACTACGCAATACCCATAAGATGTAGGCTTAGAATATTAGACACCATCATTGTGCTCAGAGTATCTCAAATTAAGAGGCACTTAATGATAATTCACAATGAACACATTTGAGTTGCAAAATGTAATACTGTTCGAAAACAAGTAGGTAACATAAGCAGATTAATTAAATCAGTTGCTAATAATGTGTTGGAACATATTGTAAAGCCTAGTAAATCTTATACTATATTTGTAATATATGAAACATCAACCTATATTATTATTATTAATAATTTCTATGGTTGCCTCATTCTACAGTATTGAAAGCTGTTTTTTGTCTTAGTAAGAAAAAGTTAAGACATTTAAAAGCAAATCAATGTATTTTTTACATGCAAATGTATTCACAGTCAATTCATGTACTCTAGCTTTTACAGATAGTTTGGTCGCAGGGATTTCTGTTATCTATCCTCTCTCTTTTATATACGCAGCTTTCATTTAAGCAATTCCTAACAAATGACTTTTTTTATTCCTCGTCTTGTTAAAGAAGATCATACTGAGATATACAGATGGGCCCTATTTTTAATGTGTTACATTTTTTTCATTAGTGACAACATCTAATTAAAGTATCTGTTCAAACTGTTGCAGCCATAGAGGGATTTTCTATTGTTGTTTCTTCATCTGATAAATTAATAACGAGATTCTTAAACAGATGCAGTAGACAGTCATTTTAATTAATGTTAGTTAAAATTAAATTCTATGCATGACCAAAGTCCTCTTCTCTCAAACTTTGCTTGTTATCCCTAAGCCCACCTGTCAGTGTGTTTTTATTTCCTGAGCTTGTGTTGAGGAGGCTTTTTAGCATTAGCAATTAGCATGGCCTCTCTATTCTAAGGGTATAACAGCAGTTACTTTTGCACAGTCTAAGAAGTTTAAAATAAGGTCACATAAAAATATTTTACTTTAATTCAATAGCACTAGAAAGCAAATAATTATCCTAATTATATATTGAAAAATTGTATGTCAAAATATAATAATCATACTTGTTTGTGTTTAATTAAGAAAAAAAAATATATAAAAAAATTTAAATATATATTTTTAAATATATATATATTATATATATATATATATATACATACTAACTGGCCACTTTATTAGGTACACCTGTCCCATTGCTTATTAGGCATGTAGATATATTCATAACAACTTGCTGAAGTTCAAACCCTTCAAGAAAGGGGATTTAAGTGACTTTGAACGTGCCATGTTGTTGATGCCATTTACAGTGAATGGTCAGAAAAAGAGAAAATATCCAGTGAGTGGCAGTAGTGTGAATGGAAATGCCTTCTTGATGTCAGAGGTCAGAGGACAGGAACAGGAAACTGAGGCTACAATTCGCACAGGTTCACCAAAATTGGACAATGGAAGACTGGAAGACCATTGCCTGGTCTGATGAGTCTCGATTCCAGCTGCGAGATTCAGATAGCAGGGTCAGATTTTGGCGTAAACAACATGAAAGCATGGATACATCCTGCCTTGTATCAACGGTTACGGCTGGTGGTGGTTCTGTAATGGAACATTTTCTTGGCACACTTTGCGCCCCTTAGTACCAATTGAGCATTGTTTAAACGAGACAGCCAACCTGAGTATTGTTGCTGACCATATCCATCCCTTCATTACCATGTCACATGCATCATGTCACAAAGCTCACATCATCTCAAACTGGTTTCTTGAACATGGCAATGAGTTTACTGTATTCCCAATGGCCACCACAGTCACCAGATCTCAATCTAATAGAGCACCTGTGGGATGTGGTGGAATGGGAGATTCGCATCTTGGATGTGCAGCCGACAAATCTCAGCAGCCGCGTGATGCCATCATGTCCATATAGACCAAAATGTAATGCTTCCAGCATCTTGTAGAAAGAATGAAGGCAGTTCTGAAGACTAAAGGGTTTCCAACCTGGTACTAGCAGGGTGTAATAATAAAGTGGCCACTGAGTGTATATATATATATATATATATATATATATATACATACATACATACATAGTGAATATAGCAAGGTCTAGTCATTGGGCATATATATGGCATGAATGTTGATGGCTAACATTCAGTTTTGCAGCCATCTTTGTGTACCATGGGCATACAAATGCGTTGGGCAGAACACGATATAATCCAACACTCCCATTACAAAACTGCCAAAGGTTACTGCTCAAAATGTGCATCCAGAAAAAGTAGACATGGTAATATGACAGCCACTCCCAACTTAATGCATTTATTAATCACATACACAATGGGAACACTCATAGATACAACTATAGATCCATAACACATCAAACCGGATATGATACACATTCTTTACCTATGCCTAATGCAAATAGTGGCTTTATTTTCTAAATGAAGTTAATGTTTGCAGGTATTATAAGTTGTATCTTATGAACTATGTTATACATGGCAGTAGTTGTAAATCTACTGTAATCTATTACTAGCAGAACTAGCAGAACTATTACATGGCTACAGTTTTTTGCATTATATATTATATTAGCCTTGAGCAGCTACTTAGGTGTCACAAGGTGAAGGATGTCATTATAGACTTTGGTCAATGAGCAAGCCACCACAGTAGAAAATACACAATAACAATTTATTAAATTATATAAACCACCTAGGGACCACATTTTCCAAGTAGCCAAGAATGCAGTCTTGGTGCAAATGCACTGCTCCACATAACATTACATTTATTTATAAAGCGCTGGCAGATCCTGCAGCGCTGTTATAGTCAATAGATCAATTTACAATCACACACAATAACAAATTGGTACAAAGGAGAAGAGGGCCCTGCTCTTGCGAGCTTACAATCCAGTCGGTGGTTGAGGGGGAAGTGAGGCAATAAGAGAGGACTGCTTGCATGGAGATGAGTTGATCTGGTTCCGATGATATGTTGAGATGTTGAAACATAAGAATATTTATTTGGTGAACACTAAGAAATGACATCAATATTTATCTATATATATGTATACAGATCTTGATAAAAGTCCTGGCAGCACAATCTTTGTAGAACAGATGTTTAAGGAAATAACATCACAAAAAAAAGAGAATAACCCCACACCTGGCTCTGTTACATCATCACAAATGTTATTGTCTTATCATAAACTAAAATCCATTGTCATTCATTTAAAAGGAAACTATTTACAATCTCCAAATGCTTTCTCCCTTTTTCTTTCTTTCCTTCCGCCACCTAACACATTCACTTTCTTAGCTATATCCCTATGGAATCATTGCCTGCTGCTCCAGACTTAATCTCTCCTTTTTCTTGTACTTTACTACTGTTTGTTTGCCCAACAAAAGTGCCATGTTATTAGAGTTAATGGAGTCCTTACTGAAGTGTCTAGGAGGAATCAGAACAAAGATTCTATGAGATGTGCAATTCATCCTAACCAATAATTTCAATTAAAGAGCCATTTCCGTGAAACCCTATCCATTCCTGTCTCCATTTGGCACACAGAGTCCTTCCTTAACATTTTCTTTGTGGTCATTTCTCCATGACTTACCAGCTATCTAAAAGATAGCAACATCTATTAACAAACTGGGATATTGATCAGAACTAATTTAGTGTGTCACGAATTTAATTCATGGACTGAAAATCAAAGAAAAAAATGACATTATTTCTATGTGAAACATCTCCTACACAAACTGTTACATATCCAAGTGTTACAAGTTAAACATTTTAAAGGCATATATATTATTTAAATGAGTGATAATTTTATATTACAATACACATTGTACACAAAGATTAAGCTTCCTTCGACAAGGAAAAAGTGAAAACAAAAAAAGAAAATATACAACACAGAGGAATATTGGCTAAGTACAATGTTGTGGTGTTTTAGCTACATACAGGGCCGCACTGGGAATGAAAAGCAGCCCTGGAAATATTTGGATATCAGCCCCATGTATTGTATCGCGTGGTCGAGCTCTTTGTGCCCTCACTCCAGACCCCTTACACACGCCGGTCTGAGCCACATTATTTACCATCCAAATAGCTATAAATCATTATTTTTAAACCTATATTAACGCCTTAATTACAATTGCCGGTCCTGGCACGACACGGAAAAGCATGTGCTTTACGACAATTGACGTGCCAGGACCAGCACGTCTTTAAACGGGTGCAGAAAGTGATCTACTATCGCTTTCTGCACCCAAAAAGCGTTGCTGAATGCCTCAACCTCGAGTCATTCAGCAACGCCGCGATCGGCACGAAGGGGCCATCTCTGGCCCCTCCACGGGGCGTCAACATCCGCCATACTTTGTATGGCGGCGGACGCCCGTTTTAAAAGCGTTTAGGAGGCGATCGACGATCGCCTCCTAAACTTAAATGGTGTCGCTGGAATGCCTCGATCAGGAGGCATCCAGCGACACCAAACACTTACCTTTCGATGGGCTGTGACCGCTCCGGGGCAGTTGCCGTTGATCTTCGCCATCAAGCAAGATGGCCGCCGCTCTGTAACAGGAACCAACAAGTAAAACTTTTAACAAAAGTTCGCTAGATGGTCTCCAGACCATCTAGAGAACTCTGGCTCCACTTGCAGGTTGAATACAGGTACTGCATTCACCATGCAAGTCAATGGAGCCCAGCTTTCTAATCACAGTGTGATTAGTAAAAATAAATTAAAAAATAAAATAAAATTAATAATAATTAGAAAAAAATAGTAAAAAAAACAGTAAAATGTAAAAATCATTTCCCACTGATGTCAGTCTATCAGGGGGAAACCTCGCAAGTTTGAAAAAAATGTTAAAAAAATAAAAAAAATGGCAAAAAAAAATATATATATATAAAAAATATATTTTTGTGAGCAAGTCTTAAAATTAGCATATTAGCTTAAAACAATTCTCGCATGGAAAGAGTTAAAATACTGGCATATTAAATGCCCGTGGGGTGTCTACTTTTAAAAAATGTATGATTTGATGGGGTAAATTGAATTGGCCAGGTTCAACAACGTCCCAATTAACACGGGGGGAAGGATGGCCACACATCTAATTTCCAATTATAAAAATGCACACGTACCAAATGTGGCCTTTTAGTTCCCCCAAAAAATGACACACCCATGCATGTGGGGTATCACTGCGCTCAGGAGATGTTGCTGAACACATATTGGGGTGTTTTATGATAGTGACATATACGAGAACTTTTTAATTCATACCTGAAGTAAAATGTGTGTGGAAAAACAAATGCAAAAAAATGACTACCACAAAGTTTGACAAAGACTGGTGGTAGATATGGTGCATGGAAAGAGTTAAAATACTAGCATTTGGAATACCCTGGGCTGTCTAGTTTTCAATGATGGGGTAAATTGCATTGGCCAGGTTCAAAGATACCCGAAATGGCACATGGGGGGAAGAATTACCAGATTTGGAAAAAATGGCTTTGAAATAGCAAAACGCTACCTGTACTTATTGCCCCATAATGGGTAGAAAAAAGCAAAAAAACATAAAAACATTGGGTATTTCTAAACTCAGGACAAATAGTAGAATCTTTTTAGCAGGTTTTTTTCATTACCTTTTATAGATGAGTAAAAGATTTTTCAACTAAAAGTTAGAAACAGTCATTTTTTTCTAAATTTTTCACCATATTTTATAATTTTTTTAATAGTAAATAATATGATACAATCAAAACAATGTCATCTAAAGAAAGCCCTTCTTGTCCTGAAAAAAACAATATCTAATGTGTGTGGGTTCAGTAAACGGGAAAAAAGAAAATTACAGCTTAACACAAGCAGCGCAGAAATGTTAAAAAGGCCATTGTCACGAAGGGTACAAAATGTAAAATCAGCCTTTGTCACGAAGGGGTTAATTGCATTCTACGAAGAAGTAAGTAGATGTGTCGATCAGGGTGTTGCAGTGGATGTAATCTACTTGGATTTTGCCAAGGCGTTTGACACGGTTCCACACAATAGGTTAGTAATCAAACTGAAAGAAATTGGCCTAGATTCAAATTCTTGTTCTTGGCTAGAACATTGGCTTAGAGATAGAGAACAGAGAGTTGTTATAAATGGTAAATTTTCAAGCTGATCAAAAGTGGTAAGTGGTGTCCCTCAGGGTTCTGTTCTGGGACCAATCTTATTCAACATATTTATAAATGACCTGGCAGTAGGCATTGAAAGTCATGTTTCTATGTTTGCAGATGACACTAAACTAGGTAAAGGAATACAGTGCAAGCGGGATATTACAGTGCTGCAGAGGGATTTAGATAGACTGGGGGACTGGGCACTCAAATGGCAGATGAAATTCAATGTAGATAAATGTAAAGTTATGCACTTCGGGGTAGCGAATGCACAAGCAACCTACACCCTAAACGGTAGTGAATTAGGGGTAATGACAAATGAGAAGGATTTGGGAATTGTTATAGACAACAAACTAGGCAACAATGTGCAGTGTCAGTCTGCGGTTGCTAAGGCCAGTAAGGTATTGTCGTGTATAAAAAGGGGCATCAAGTCGCGGGATAAAAATATAATTTTGCCTCTGTATAAATCAATGGTAAGGGCACACCTTGAGTATGCTGTGCAATTTTGGGCACCTTTTCTAAAGAAGGATATCATAGCACTAGAAAGGCTGCAGAGGCGGGCTACAAAATTAATAAAAGGAATGGAGCACTATAGTTATGAAGAAAGGTTAACTAATTTAAATCTGTTTAGTTTAGAAAAACGTCGCCTCAGAGGGGATATGATAACATTATGTAAATATATTCGGGGCCAATACAAACCATTGTGTGGAAATTTGTTCATAAACAGGACTATGCATAGGACACGCGGTCATGCATTTAGACTGGAAGAAAGGAGATTTAGACTAAAGCAGAGGAAAGGGTTTTTTACAGTAAGGACAATAAGGATGTGGAATTCTCTGCCTGCAGAGGTAGTTTTATCAGAGTCTGTACAGACTTTTAAACTGCAACTGGATGGATACCTGGAAAAACATAATATTCGGGGATATAATCTTTTATTATGGGGAAACAGCTTATTGATCCAAGGAGAAATCTGACTGCCATTTTGGGGTCAAGAAGGAATTTTTTTCCCTGGTTAGTGCAAAATTGGAAAGAGCGAAGCCGGGGTTTTTTGCCTTCTTTTGGATCAACAGCAACAAATTAACAGATATAGGAAAGGCTGAACTTGATGGACGCATGTCTTTTTTCAGCATATATAACTATGTATAGAAGAGAAGATAGAAAAGAAGGGAGAACATAAAAGATAGAAGATGAAGAAGATGCGGAAGTGGTCACCAGGCCACAAATTTAATCACAATTAAAATTTCCCCCGGCCAGGAAAAGTATGTAAGTATCAAGCAGGAATAATAGTTGTCATGAAGCCAAAGACACACAAAGAAACAAGAACAATTTGTGTTGAGAACTCTGTCATAAGACAAACATCACAGAAGTTTGCGGACAGTTTAGCACAAGGTGTGCAAGAAGCCCAAGTGAACACAGCTTGTTCTATTGCACAGTGGGCAGCTGGACAGCCAAGATAATTATAGTCTGAAGCAGTTCATGGATGAATGTTTCAGGCAAGTTATACAGTTCAGTGGATAAATGCTGCAATTTACAGATTATCAAGCATTGTTTTATCCAGCAGAGGCAGAGACACAGTCTCTAGGATCGGGAACGTAGCTTCAGTGATACACAAGATACAGGGAACCACTCTGTCAGTAGTGGTAATGGTCTGGAAAGAGAGCTGCAAGGTACAAAGTGGAGTATACCTATGAAAGCCTAAAGAGAGCAGTCAC
>VKOC01021515.1:0-65639 GCA_009364415.1 Spea multiplicata
TATATATAACTGCTAACAGCAATCACACTCCTATCAAGCCAAGGCAGCCAGTACATGCTGGAACCTGGGGATGATAGGAGTGTGAGTACAGCCTCCCTATGCCATGCAACCACCACCACGCCCCTTAAACATCCATGCTATCATACACACACTCATTCACAAACATTTAAATATTCATTCATTCCATTAATCACACACACTTGCTCAAAAACCCTCCCCCACCCCCTTACCTGAACTGCAGATCTCTTACTCGAAGACTTCTGCAGGGGCCCGGCTGTGCGAGCAACTTCTCTGGCCCCGCCCCCAGAGGAAGGAGGGTGGAGGTAGAGTTATGTGAGGAAGAGACGCTGCTCACGACCAAAGCCTGGTAAGCAGCCTGGCCCCAGCAGAGGTCTGATTACAAGACGTCCTCGATTATAAGACGAGGGGTATTTTTCAGAGCATTTGCTCTATAAAAAACCTCGTCTCATAATCGAGCAAATACGGTAATAACAAAAGTATTGGAGTGGCCATCACAAAGCCCTGACCTGAATCCTATAGAAAATTTGTAGACTAAACTAGAAAAAGCATGTCCGAGCAAGGAGGCCCAAAACCCAACTGACTTACACCAGTTCTGTTAGGAGGAATGGGCAAAAATTCCAGCTATTGTGAGAAGCTTGCGGAAAGCTACCCCCAAGCGTTCAAGTTAAGCAAATAATGCCGCCAAATACTAACGAAGTGTATGCAATTCTGATGTAGTGAATTAAAGCTGAAAGAATTCTATCTGCAATCGATTGTATAAAAATAGAGTAGATGTCTTAATTGACTTACCAAAAGAAAAGTATGGTAACATGAAGTGTGTGGAGTTGTAAAACTCTGCCTCAACTGTAGTAATGGTGAATGAGTTACTGGTTGAAATTTTAATTGTATGTCAGGCAATCCCTGTAATTTACCCAGGCTGGTTAATCCCAGCTTTTGATTGCTCTTGATACAGAAGGACTTTTGACACATGGCCGCCATTCTTTAAAATGTTGCACTAGTACTGCTTTTTGCATGTCCATTAAACATTGCATATTGCATGTTAATTCTGGTATGATTTGTGTTATGCTTATGCTGACAGCTCAACAGCAGCAATAGAATCCTTTTTTTAAATGTACTATTCACAGACATATATTTTAACACCACATGAAAATATTTTATTTTTAGTATACTTGACAGGAGTTAATTTAAACTGCTGTGCTTATTGTATGGCGGACTAACCCCCAAAAAATATGACATGACAGCCAACAGCTGAACAACAGCCAAATTGCAATTTAGTGTTATATGCACACACTCAAAAATGGTCGAGACAATTGAAGAGAAAATTATCCGACGCTAAATGAAGCTGGAACTCCTGTAATGATAACAAAAATCACAGAAATGCAAAATATAAATTCTCTCTACATTAATAAATAAAAAAACTACTATTAGTTAATTGATTGTTAATGAAGTGATCATGTAGTGCATTGTATTTATATTTTGAGATTGTATGGCTTTTAGATATGCTTTTTTTCTGATTAAAGGTTTTTTTCTTGAGAAGGTTGCTTTCTCTACTATGTTTTGTTTGATAGAACGGAAAGCTATATGTGGTGTTCTGGAGCTAGTCAGAAATATCCCAGACGTAGGGAATGCCTTTATGAAAAGTGCCCTGGAAGGTTTATTCAATAGAAACGAAGCTAACTATAGATCTGTGGGTGTGAGGTCTGAAGAGTCGTTGTAAGAATTTCTTCAAATCAATAGGATTTAAAAAGGTAATGCAAGTGTTTTTTGTACCTAGAGGTAAAATGTTCATAGTAAAGGAATAGTCTACTTCCCAATCGTATCTTTTTCAGGGTTTCAGGGACCTGAATGCATTTTACAGCATACATATTGGGACATTAATTATTTAGTTACTTAAGTTAGAAAATTGTTCTTCTGTTTTATTTGAAGGGACACCATTAAAGACTACCTTACCTTTAAGAGATGCGGCAATGACCCAGGGAGGTACGTCCATGACTAAGGCAGCAGAGTGATTGGTTCATGACAGGGGCAGCAACTTGTCGCCCCAAGCATGTTCTTTAAGATCTCTGCACCTCTCTTTCTCCTCATATGTATCTGCATTATTCTGGCCTTTGGTACAACAGGGGGAAGCCATGGGGCCAGTCTCTCCCCATTCTTCCAATCGGAAGTGCACCAACAGGCCAGGTTCACAGAGAAGTAGGCAAAATAAGACTTGGGGAGAAGCGGACTAAAAAAGAAGACAGAAGTACAAGAAGAAGCGTGTATGCAAATCGGCAAACTTGTTTTGGGGTGTGTGGCCAGAGGCAGGGATTGGTGTGGTTGGTTGGGGTCAGATGCACGGCCGCCCACCCACTTTATCCTGAAGTGCCCGTTCAATGGAGCATCACAAATTGCCCATGTGGGAGCTACAGCAAGGTCTGTGCTGCAACAGACATCCATTTATTTAATAGATTCCTGTGCCAGTCAGGGGAGATCAAAGAATCTCCTTAACGGACCAACAATACCATCACCCACAAAATCAGAATAATCAGGCAGCTACGTAAGGCAGCAGAATTATGCCCAAAAAAAGGACACTAAAGAGAGATGTTGTGAAGCTCCTATAAAAAGGTAAATTGATTGTCAGGAAAATGTGTTTACATTCCTGTGCAGCACTCCTTCTGTTGTTAAGCATTCAACAGATAAAAAGGGACCGCTTGTGAACATGTATTGTGCATGATGGTTACTATGGGAACTGCTGTGTGTTAGTTGTATAGGAAGTCCATGCTTAACAGCTTAAGTACTCTGAATCACTGGGCTTTAATAACAATTAGCCTACATCGAGCATTTTATGGCTTACTTAGTCTAGCTTCGATACTTCCATGCACCTATGCCCACTCTCTGCACACGGACATTTGGACAAAATAACAATGTATATATATACATACCCAGATTCCAGCATGTACTGGTTGGCTGGGCATGATAGGAGTGTGATCATACATAAATTAATATTATTGTATTTTTTGTCCAATTTTGGTGTGTTAACCACACTTTTATGAAAAGTAAGTAACACACCAAAATTGGACAAAAAGATCAATATGACTTGCCATGATAGGAGTGTGCAGCTAGCCAGGTTTCAGCATGTACTGGCGGACTTGGCATGATAGGAGTGTGATTGCTAACAGCAATCACAGTCCCATCATGCCTAGGTTCCAGCACTTACACATCCATGCTATCACACACACACTAATTCATTCACAGATTCCTTCCCTCAATCACGCATACTCATTCAAACACTCTCCCCCACCTCCTTACCTGCACTGCAGCTCTCTCGATGCTGCTCACAGACTTCAGCAGGGGGCGCGGCCTCCCTCTGCGTTCTCTTGTACTGCACAGAGGAAGCAGGACTGGAGCAGAGTCATGTGATGTCACGTGAACTCTGCTGAGTTCCGCTTCCTCTGTGCAGTACAAAAGACCCTCCCACAGGTAAGCAGCAGGGCTCTTATGATCCCGGATGCCATGGCTGCCGATGTCACGTGGGCCGCACCTCGAGGTGCTGCGGGCCGACGTGTTGGGCGCCCCTGCCCTAGATGAATTCATGTATTTGTAAAGGAAATTCAAATTGGTAACACGTCTAATTAAGAATGAAATATAGGTTAGGTTTTTGGTAAGCTGGTAAGAACCATCTTGTTTTCGTCTTTTTTATGAGGCAAAACCTCATACCCTGTTCAGTAATTAGTGTTGCCTATTTTATGTGATAGCCTACTGCACATATGCTTAAGGACTCTCCCTTTTATTAACTTCTACCGATTCTGATGGGTGGCTATTGCAATTATCAGCTTATCTAGTCTGTCCATTTTCTTGATGTAAAGACTAAATCAGTCTTGTTTTGGAGTCAGGATAGCTTTATGCCTGTCCCATGCATGTTTCAATTCCCTCGCTGTATTAGCCTCTAGCACTTCTGGTGGAAGGCTGTTTGAGTTATCTACTACCCTCTACCTACCATCTTGAATGTGAAGATTGAAGACTCCACTCAGCTTCAGTGATCCATTATTTTCTTAATTCATGAAAGGTTTTACCAAATATTAATAACAGAGAAAACATTAAGAAGCTTATGCTGTTCCTGTTCAGTCAAATTACTTTTTTGTGTCACAGGAGTTAGTCTTGAATTAGGCAAAATTTTACATGAAAGAAATATTTGCTTTTTTGGGGCAGGGGTTTGGGTTTTTAACTGTTACTTGAGTGGAAAGCTGCCTTTACATGATTTGGAATCCAAAATAGGGGTTAGTGTTTTAATACCATATTAAAATACAAATATAAATTATATAAACAAAGAAGAGAGAGGAATATATACTTTTTATATGGCCCACATCCAGGTCTATTAATAGTTATTAAGCTAGAATATTTTATTATATATATATATATATATTATAATATATATATATATATATAATTGTAAGAACACACTTGGGTTACAGACTCCTTCAAGTATTTATCTATTAATATAAAAGTTTGTATCATAAGGCCTTATTTTAAAATTACCTGTAATTTTTACTAGAATAAGGCCAAGGATACATTCAAATTGGGGCAGGGAATTTTTTACCGTCCCATTTTTCTTTTTGAACATTAATAATGCATCTTGAAAATGGGACAGAAGACCTCTGGGAAAGATTATTGCAAGGATTAGAACAAAAGAGATCTAAAAACATGTTTTTGTGCAGATAAGAGTTTGTGGACCAAGACTTGTAGAACACCTCTTTTTAGAAGAAAAAAAACTTTAATATTAAATTAGTTATTGCATGGTGCAGTGATGTTTTGTGGCCTACGCTGTCAGATACAGAGGGTTATAGACCCCCTATCTCAAAACTAGGGGCTCCCTAGTGTACCTCTGCTCAATGGGGTGGTTAAAAGGGATGTATCATATGCAAGTGTTATGCTAAACAAATCTCCTGCATAGTAGCTGGAGGTTTGGCAGCACAAAAATGGACCACACAGCTTGTATCCATTAAAGTGCTAGAGGGTCCCTTTAAAGTATTTTGGGGAAATATAGTCCCAAATATTGCTGGATCCCAAATTATGAATCCTCAATGCACATTTGACTTGTGCAAATGGACCAAAAACAATTCAGGCAATGTTTTTGGTCCATATGTTTTCATACAACAAATTTTGTTTCCTACCCTTTCAGTCAGCCCACATTAGGAGGGATTTTGAAAACAAAATTCTTTGTTACTTGTCCTCATTTATTCTTTCAAACTCTCATTCATTCACTCTCACACTCATACACTCTCGTTTACACGCTCTCACACACCCCCTACCTTCTCCACCAACCACTTACATGTCCCCATCTGCTTTTCCGCAGCTCCGCTTCTTGTCTTACTTATGTCTTCTTGATCTGCTTCTCCAGCTATCTGTTGCATTATCCAGGCCTCCTGGAGTACTTCCGCAAATACTCTCTCCCTGAATTGGAGGAATGGAGGGAGAGGCTGTCCCCAGGGGGCATACTGTGGCTCAGCCCTTTTGCAAAAGTACTCCAAGAGGCCAGAATAATGCAGGCAATTTGAAAGTGTGGTGCAGAAACCCTTCTCATCTATCTGCATTATTCTTGCCTGGTGTAGTAGTTCTGCAACAGGACGGAGCCTTCGTGCACCCCTTCTCTATTCTTTCTATCAGGGGAGAAGGTGTGTGCAGAGGCTCCGCCCTTTTTCTGGAAGTAATCAGAGAGGCCAGGTTAATGGAGCAGAAAAGGGAGAAACAGAAAGAAATCACATGACTTGAAGTGGGAAAGGAGATGGATGTGGGTAGCGGAGGAGGTAGGAAGTCAGTAAGAATGGAAAAATGACATACAAATCAAAATGTTGAGCTCTCTTAGTTTTCAATTGTTTTGTTGGGGGTCCCACCTCGTTTACAGTTATCCATACAAATTAACAAAATTGGAAAATCATTAAAATTTCTACAAACCCAAATGCACAAGTCTAATGTAAACAGAATTCAATTCATATAGAAACTGGTATACAAGATAATTTAAGTAGGATTACATACATTTTAAGTGTTCCACTTTAATCCTGAGATGTGTTTTCCTCAATGATTGTGCATCAGTAAACATAAGATTTTAATTATTCTTTTTCAGCTAAAACATTTTCTAACTTCTACTAATGTTTTTGTACTATGCTAAAATGATCATATTATTTTTACTATTATATTTATGGGGTTTCTACTGATTCCATGATGCTATAACAAATAAAGGAAAAATACCATATTAACATTAACATTGAAATTACTAATACACAAAACTAACAGGACCAATATTACATAAGGAGACAAGTACTCTGCTATTACATGTTTACAACATGACAAAATTATATATAGGTAGATTTAAATATATTAATTTCTGATATTAACTGGGAAAACCAAATTACATATTAAGACCAATTTTGTAACTAGCACACCTCTATTATAACCATACAGCTGTTGCTTCTTTGAACCAACTAGACACAAAAAGCAGGTTTGGGGGTAGCAGCACCACGGGGGCTAGATCGTCCTCTAGGGTGATCAGAGGACCTAATTGCAACGCTACGCTAAGGTTCCATATGATGACTCATAATTATAAATGTATGATGTCACTTGGTTTTGCTAGCATAGATACATATATACGTAATTATAGCAGCACCAAAGTCATATTCCTAAAAAGTTGATCACAAAAACTTAATGTCTACTGTTTTCTATTTTTTTATTGCACCAAACCGATTTACAACTTTTATGATAGTATCACCAATTGTTATTGAGATTTTAAACCGTCTCTGCCATTTTTCGCCATGCGGTCATATTTTATGGAGAATGGCTAGGAATAATTAACAGTTAATAATATTTATATATCTCAATAATAAATGTATCTTATTAGTGTGCCAGATCAGTTAGAATCCCATGAAGAACCCAGGCATATGAAACGTAAATGTATATTCAAAGATCTAAAAATAAAACTTCATTTACAGCGAGGAAGATTATAAATTAAGTTATTATTCTACCCTGGCTTTTACTATTCATTGTCACTTGAGAAGCTACAATTCTAATCATCATTCTAATCAAATTCTAATACATATAGATAATATCCCTCAAGGAATGTGAAGGAATGTAATAATATTGTATTTATCAGCATTATACTTACATCTGAATGTGGACCTTTACCAGCACCAGGACATTCAAAGGTGACGAATTCATGGCAACGTTTGTGAACTACAAAGCTGCAAACTGAGAAAAAATAATATGGAGAGAAAGAGAAAAAAACCATAAATTTTACTATATATACATTTGATTATGAGTAATGTCTGTGCAAATCCCATGAAATGTGCAACCTTTTGAATTACTGCTGCATGTATGGGTCATTTTTTACAGTTCCAGTGAACCATATCATATTCACCTTACATACACACTATATGCTATAAACATTAATACTTGGTTGGTCCCTCCTTTGCAGCTATAATAGCTTCCACTCTACGCTCCCAACTTTGTTTGGGAAAGGCCCTTTTCTATTCCAGCATGACTGTGCCCCAGTGCTCAAAGCAAGGTCCATAAAGACATGGTTGGATGAGTTTGGTGTGGAAGAACTTGACCGGCCACAGACCTCAAACCCATTAAACACCTTTGCGATGAACTGGACCGGAGATTGCCAGACTTTCCCATCAAACATCATTGCCAAGCCTCACAAATGCTCTACTGGATGAATGGGCAAATATTCCCATAGAAATACCCCAAAATCTTACCCAGAACTTTCCCAGAAGAGTAGAAGCTCTTATAGCTGCAATGGAGGGACCAACTTCATATTACATTTAGAATGCAATATCATCAAAGTCCCTGTTGGTGTAATGGTCAGGTGTCCCAATACGTTATCCATATAGTGATTGACACTGTTTTATTAGTTTAAGTATATATAAATGTTATATAAACCATAATACAGCATACACAGTATATTTATATAGTATTATTTTACGTTAACCATGATCTTTGAATTGTTGTACAACCAATAGGGGGTCTCAGTTAATGGAGGATTGAAACAATTGACATTTTTTGCCACAATTTCATAATACCCAGCTCCAATTTTCCCTGCAGCTTCTGCCAGCCCCACTAATTGGCAAATCAAACTAATAACCCATCTCTGCGGGGGATGATGTTGAGTTTATGATGCCAATGTCTTACTGTTTGTACCAGCTACAGCACTACAACGGGATGCTTGGTTCCCCTGCCAAGTTCTTTGATCCACAAACACTTAAATGCCAATGCTTTGATTCACGTTTTATGTGGAAGGAACATCATGAATCATACATAAGCTACTGCTTCTGTAAAATGACACTATGCCTAAATTCCCAATTATGACACTTAAGTGAGAATCGTGAATGAGAAAACTAGAATACAAACTAACTGTTGTAGATTGTACACTTACTCTGATCTAGCGCCAACTGAAAAAGTTTAAAGCTAGAATAAAGCCCGACAATTTGGACTAGGGGAATACCTAGCGTATTTGGCACCGGGGCAGTTCCTCCATTTGGCCCACTGCCCTCTTTAAAATGTAAAAACACACTCTCTCTGTCTCACCCACTCTCGCGATCTCTTACACACACTCTCTTGCACCTCTCTTAGCCTATAAATTTGTCTGCATTATTATGACCTCTCAGTGTACTTCCGCATAAGAGTGGCGCCACAGGGTCAGGCTCTCCCCCGTTCCTCCAATTGGGAGGTGCTGCGGGAGGCCTGGTCCACAGAGAAGCGGGCAAAGTAAGAAGACACGGGGAGAAGCAAATTTAATAATTAAAGAACAAAAGTCTATATGACAGTTTGCTATCTTTGATAATATCACAGTTCTTATTGTCAAAACCCCATCTTGTTATGACAGTATATGCATTATCATGTAAAAGTACAAAACATTTTAGGAAAGCACCAACTGGGACTTGAGTATTATAAACTTGGTAGTCAGTTCCACAATTAGCCTCTGGGCCCTTATCTGATATTTGTGACAATGGGTATCAAATTGCACTAATTTGGAACACTTCCACAACTGCAAAGGGCTGCCTCCACTTCCTATGACCACCAGAATTAAGTGAAAGGGCCAAACTGAGGATTAAACATTAAGCCAGCAACCAGTAAGTGGCGTAAACTTGAGTTTAAGTGTTTCCGCTAAACTCATTGCTAACGGGTATATAAAATCAAGCACAAAGGCATGACATCTCCATAGACCACCTTGGCCACAAGTTCATGTAATTTCTGCCCTGCTGGATCTGCTCCAGTCCACTGTAAGTGCTGTTATTGGGAAGTGTCTAGAAGTAACAACAGCAGCCATAAAGCGGTAGTCCACACACACTCACAGGACTCCTGAGTGCTGAAGCGCGTAGTGAGTAAAAATCACCTGCGCTCTTAGCATCACTCACTGCCAAGCTGCCTCTAGAAGCAACATCAGCACAAGTGCTGAGAAATTAGTTTCCATGACCCAGCAGTTGCACACAAGCTGAAGATCACCATGTGCAATGCCGAGCGTTGGCTGGAGTTATATAAAGCAGTTTGGGGAAGGCTATTTCCTTTTCTGGGATGACTACTCCCCTGTACAAAAAACAAGGCCCATAAAGACATGGCTTGATGAATTTGGTGTGGAGGAACTATGTGGCCTGCACAGAGCCCTGACCCCATTGAACACCTTTGGGATGAATTAGAATGCTGAGGAGGAGCGGAGGCTATTATGGATGCAACCACATATGAATGTCTATGGTCCTGTGCCCACATACTTTTGGTCTTGTAGTGCATTCAAGGCTGCCTGTTGCATACACATGGCCACATGCGATGCTCTCACACTTTAACATTTCATACGATTAGAAATTAATGATAGGAGAGGCATTTTCCTAACCAATGATTGACTATAAACAACCATTTCATCCAAGTTATAACTATAATGAACATTTGCTAAATAACCACCATAAGATATATTACCATTTTCAGAATCTATCCTGCATTACCAGCCAGGGCACACAATAAATAGCCATACACATAAATAAATAAATTGTACATAAATAACTGAGAATAGTACAAAGTAAACCATCTTCAGCCGGAAAGGGAGAAACAATATTTGTTATGCGTTGGCTGGTCATAAGATTACTGTATCTAAAAGGAGACAAAAGCAGCCTTTAATAGACGGCTTTTCCATCCCTTTTTATTGTCATACAATGGAGTGGCTCGAAAAACCTTGGAGTGCCACTTTCTCTATGCAGCAATGAGAAAAATATACCTTGGGGCTTTTCATCCCTGCTCAGTTTCAAGGTAAGAGCTACATACTGTTGAGGGCATTACTGCCACGGAGATGCATCACTCATCATATGATCTGAGTTTCTTCTTTACATTAACATGTCTTTTGCATGCAATCGCATAGAGCGATTCATCAGTATCCCTTCTGTGCATTTGGTCTCTTTCCCACCCCCAGCTATTTACGTTGCAGGAGATTCTTTCAATGATTTCCTTTGCTTTGATGTACACTGCATACAGTACTCATGCCGGAGCTTACATCCCCATGCGCAGAAGGTGATCCCATTGATTTCAATGCGAGAACTTCTTGCCGGTGATTGGCTGCTTTAAGCAATCAAAACTCATACGAACGATATAGCCCAGGAGGGGGATCCCAGAGCTTCGCCATCTTCAGCAGACTTTTTCCATAAACCAAACCTAAAGCTGAGCGGCATTTGCTGTATATTATTATGTTTCTATAGCAACCTATCCTGCTATATAGCTGACTCATGACTATTAATTTGCTGATTTTTCTATCAAATGCAGTCATATAGTTATCTAGTCTTCCAAAAAAACATTCATTTATCAGTAATTGATATTTTCAAAATCTGAAACTAAGCATTAATTGTAATTATTTTTCCAGGAGAAATATCTATCCATAATAGGCCCAGTAACACAGAATGTCGGGAAAAGTATGCAGTCCACAATTGTTATAAGTTCTACCTTCCTAGTATAAAAATATAATTTCTGTAAAATACCCCTCACAATAATACCTTTAGCAGTACACGGCATTTATTTTACAGCAAGAAAAAAAAATCCCCTCCAAAGGTGGTGAAATAGCAAGATGGCAGCTCAGTCCTTACCAGAGATTTTATTAGGTCTCCTAAAGATCCGTTAGTAGAGCCCACAGGAGATATCGTGGCAGTAGAGTCTGCGTTGAGTAGAGTCGCTGTACACATTGTATATATTGAGTCCCTTATTTCTAGCAAAATATGCAGCCAACTCTATCTGCTTTAGACATCCAATTTTAAGTCTATATTAAGTACATAAGGATTTGTCCCAGCACCTAAAGGACTTTCCCAGATTGCATCCACAGGACTTCCCTGCATCCAGATTTCACTCACTGTAGGCTCCCCTCAGAGTCTCAGGTCTCCTCTCAGTCTGGCTCAGGCGCACCTTTTATTCATTCCATACATTTTATGCCAAAAACAGTAAAGGATAGACTGTCAAAATACAGTTTTCTACTTTTACAAATGCCTGCCCATGCACACATACATACATACACATTCACACTTGCCCTTACACATAAACATCATGGTTTACACATGCCCTTGCATGCAAACGCTTGCTCAAAACCTACTCTTTCTCTCCCCTTTCTCATAATTTCTCCCTTATCTACCCCCTTTCTCATTACCCCTTTATCTATTCCTTTATATTTATCACTCTCCTTCTCCTTGATCCTCCTCTTTCTCATTATCTCTTCCATTTCTCTTTATGTTGGCTCTTCTTCTGCTTTTTCCAGCAATTCTTCTTCTTCCATCTTCTATCTTTGTCGGCTTCAAGAGGCCAGAATAACAGAATTACAGAATAATAGAGAACCTCTCTTAGCAAATACATCTGTCTACATTAGAGAGGTGCAGAAGGCATGTGTCTTTTATACAGGTAACAAACTGAGATTGGGAGCACCCCCTTTAAGAGAGTGCTCCTAATCTCAGCTCGTTACCTGTATAAAAGACACCTGGGAGCCAGACATCTTGCTGATTGATAGGGGATCAAATACTTATGCAAATCAATGTATGACTTATTTGAAATGCGTTATTCTGGATTTTTTGTTGTTGTTATTCTGTCCCTCACTGCTCAAATAAACCTACCACTAAAATTATAGACTGATCATGTCTTTGTCCGTGGGCAAACGTACAAAATCAGCAGGGGATCAAATCATGTTTTCCTTCGCTGTGTATATATATTTGTAAGCCGTTTAAGTGTTGTTCGGGTTTTCCCGAAATGCCTTTCATTTCAAGCTAGAAATAGGAACGCGAGATGAATGATGCTTTACAGGCGGAATGCATAGACATACCGGTACCATATAAACCATGCAATAAACAGCAGGAAACATCTTTGATATGTATGTGTGATAATTACATTTACTAGTTGCCATGGGATTTCCCTCTCATCCCTTTCTCCACTCTCACTTTTCCTTTGGAAGAGGCAAGCAGTGCTGTTGCGCAGGGAGAAAACTACACAACATATTTAGAACCTTTGTCGCTATGGAAACCTTTGGCAGATTCCAAAAGTGGAATTAGAGGACTGTCACCTTTGTACTAACTGGAAATCAGCAGAGAGAGAGAGAAGTGCTATATAAAGGGATTGAGGAGGTGGGAACAAAAAGAGAATATTAAGAACACAAAGACAGAATGGTGACAAATGCAGACTTGAAAATGCCCAAGAGCACAGGGCTTATGTTTTTTTTCGTATTAGGGTCTAGAGACACAGCAGTCAAACATTTTGAAAAAATAATATATTTTACAAACACATCTCCTTACTTATTTTAATTTTTGTTTTTAAACTTGGAAACTGTATCATGGCTGGAGACAGGGCTCAAGCCCAGCACCTATCTTGGCCCGGCTTGTGTAGAGAAGAGGAGTATGAGCTAACTTACACTCTTCCTCTGTTTAGTATGTTGGTCTTTGCATAGGTATGTGGAGATATTTACCTTCTGTGGGGAACAAGTCCACAGAACCTGCTCTCCATGCTACGTTTCAAGCTCAATCCAGGTTGCATCTTCCTGCCCACAGGCCAGCTCACCCAACTCTGTTCTTATAATATGCATGCTCTTGTGGGTTGACCCTGAGTATGAGGGGTTTTACCATACTGCACACTGATTAGATTGCCCTAGGGTTGATCCCAGAGATAGAACGAACAAGGATGATCCTCAGGTAGAAGATATAACTTTAGAGACTGAGTTGACGCAACATAACTGCCAGAGGGCCAGATACCTGCAGGAGATGCCTCAGGTCAGCAGGACACAAACTAGCTAGGCAGAGAGGAGTCAACAGGCCAGAAGTCATACATAGTTCAGGAATCAGATTTGCCAAAAACAGGAGTAAGAACTCCAAATTTATTCAAAACTAAGAGCCACACTAGTGTGCCTGTATAGAGATTCTGGCACCATGCCTTCACCGCCTCTGCCATACATATTGCGTGTGCCCACTAGTGCGGGTAACAGGAAAGCCTGATGTACTGAGTGCATTCTGAGTGGAGATCATACTGCAGCTAGCATTAGCTTGGCTGCCATTAGTGGATCTCCTATACGTGACACATATATGAGTATGTACATTCAAACACTGGGATATCTGTTGCAGCATGTATAGCAATGAGAAAATGTGACAGCATCAGCACAGAACTGATTTTGAGCCCAAATAGATATTATATTTCAAAAATAACTTTTGTTTTAAATGGCTTAAATAACATATATATACCAAACTTGATATTTATCAATTATATTTTTATTGAATATTATCCTAAATGTATTAGTAATGCATCGATTAAAAACTGTCATTCATGCACAGATGCCCTACATAGATGCCTTACATTACATAATGCAGCGCCAGAGCTCTAAACTATACCATATCTGGATATCCATATAAAATCCTTACATTACATAATTACATAAAATGTCTTGCTTGAAAGAGCTAGAGAGAGTAGCCACAGTACTAAATTGTCTCCATTTAATCGGTCTATATGTGGACTGATGAGTATGTAAATAAATTTTCAGATTAATTTGTAACCCTTTTTAGCTTTATGCAAATAAATTCTTGCTTGTAGGTCTTCTGAGGTTTTTTTTTAATTACACTTCATTAATTGGACTCCATGTTGGCTAACTCCTGACTCCAATTAGCTTTTGTTGATATAACTATAGCTATGACTTAAAAAGACAAGGATGCTAAGGAAAAATACTCTTTTTAAAACCAAACTCTACAATGACTCCTCAAATCCTCAAAAATCTTCTGCCCCTAGAACCTCACCAGGGCTCAAAAAATATACAATTTATTCTAAAAGCACAAATTTAACTAGCACTGAGATCCAACTGAAGTACAAAAGCAGACAAGAAAATGTGCAGGTTACCGGTACACTGTCACTTTAAACAAGAGGCATAGATGTTTCACAAGCCATCAAAGGATGTCCACCAAATCCTAAAGCAGGAACCTCGCATACATCCACCACACAGATTTATCAAGGTGCTTTCATAAAGGGGTGGATTAGTGCCCAAACAATCATAAAAACACAAAATAATAATAATAATAATCTGTGTGTGAATGGGATCGTGGATCATTTGTTTCCATGGGAATGTTCTATACTTCCTCTTGGCTTCCCAGCTTCCAAGATCTTTCAAGTCAAATCCTCCGTTTCACATGTGAGAAAGTTTGTCTTTGCCATTTGATAAATCAAATATACAATAAATAGGTAAAAAGGGCTTAGCAAAATCTAATCTTGTTATTAATACAAAAACATCAATAACGCTTTATGGCGAACAGATATACCCATTTGGTTAATTTCCCTTAGTCTGTCTATTTATTAACTCTTAAGTAGCATTAATAGGTATGCCCAATAAGACCTTGTGACTACGGCGGATTTTTTGTCTATTCCTCATATTAATTGCACATATCAAACAGGGGTATATGAACACAATATACGTATATACATGATTGGTCTTGGGGTTCACACACTTTTTCCAACCCACATTGTAAATGTTGGAATGTTGTATTAAATAAACACAAGAACAATACAATAATGTGTGTTATTAGTTAAGACAGATTGTGTTTCTTCATTCTTGTAACTTAGATGTAAGATCATATCATATTTCAAGACACATTTATACACAAATGGTGGTAATTCCAAAGGGTCCACTTACTTTTCTTGCCATGTCTAGACGGTCCCGTGACATCGGTGGGAGGTCCCACTGACAGCAGTGGGAAACACCCCCATTTAAAGGAAAAATCGGCGGGGAGCGGGGTGTGTCAAGACCCCGCTTCCGCGACCCAGAGAATTCGGGTCTTGATCCGGGGAACCGGGGAAGCAGTGCTCACCCTGCAATCTCCGGGTCAAACCCGAAGAGTTCCCAGGTATGCTTATATGAAAGTGCTCAGTGACGTTAAGCATGGAACTGTCAAATGATGCCATCTTTGCTACAGTCCACAGGAAGCATCTAGAAATAATAGCTAAACCACAAAGCGATAGACCATGCATGCTCACAGACCGGGGTTGTGTAGGCCATTAAAAAATGTCCTTTGTTGCTCACTATGTTCTAAACTGCCACTTGAAGCAACATCATGAGCGCCAGGAGCTTCATAAAATAGGTTTATATGGTTGATCAGCTGCACACAAGCAGGCAATTACTGTGCCCAATGCCTTAGCAAAGATCACATAGGTGTGAGGGTCAGGTGCCTACATACTGTACTTTTGGTCAAATAGGCATATAGTGTGTCTGTGTATATTATATATATATATATATATATATATATACCCAGAAACCCAAGCAGCCTACCACAGGTAATACATCACATTATAAGCTGCCAATAAGCCACATGAAAATCTTATTGGGATAGAAGGTTACGCTCTTGACAGCAGACAATTATAATAAAATAACAATAATCATCATAATAGTACAATGTGCAGCTACATTTGCAGGTCATCTGCTGCTTCTATTTTAAATCAATGCACTTATTTTATTATTTATATTGTTTTGAAATGTAAATACCAGTTTAATCTCTGTGACTGTGGTGTCTCCCACACTTATGAAGCTTTTTTTACTGCATTTATGTTAAACTGTCATTCCCTTTTTTAAAGCGTACAACTTATATAAGATTGAACTCTTTTCATACAATTTGTTATGCATAATAAGCCATTTAATATGATTAATATCTTAAAAAATAGAAACAATTAAAAAGTAACTTCAGGCAGGTTTTTTTAAAATGTATGTATCCAGGGAAAGTGAAACAAGGTGTGTGGCCACCTACTGTATTATTAAAATGTTTAATAATGTTTGCATTTTTTTTTCTCTTTTATTATTATGATTTATTTATTTTTTTGTCTGGAGATCCACTTAGGGACCTCGGGGGTCTCTCTTGGAGACCCCCTTTTGATGTCATGGTTACATAACTGTGGTTCGCGCAAAGGGCTGTTACCACTAGGCCGGTCTACAAGAAGCCAGTAGCGGCAACCTGTTAAATATATAAGCATTTTCCAGTTGGAATTTTACAGATACAGAATGTTGTCATATAGTATGTTCTGTTCACGTTTATGATATAGCAAACCCTGACTTTGTGTCTGCAAGCCAGAGAAGGATTAGATTAGAAGCTTTAAATGCTCTTCTCCATTACACAAAAAGAAATCTCTCTCTCTGCACCAATGCTCCCAAGATTGTGTTTGTCTACCCGTAAATACAGTGTACTATAGCTTATGACAGACAGGTCTAGCCAAGGGATCAAACAAACAATATGTGAAGATATACTAGTGCCAAAGCACGAGCAGTTTGCTTCACTGGCTTTCCATAGAAAACATGTTATCTTTGAATGCACATTTTCAGGCCTGTCATTCATCTCCTTTCTGAATATTTCATATGGGAATTGTCCTAATTGTCTGGGAGACACCTGTTTTGGCCACCCTGATTCAAAATACCCAACCGATGAAGTTCCTTGTGGATTTTTGGGTGAATACATGACTGCTGCAATCTCAATATGTTCATAATGGTCATTAAATGATGTTCAAATAAAGACACAGAGTCATAGCGAGAAAAGGCCACGGTGCATTGAACACCGTGACAACTAATTTTAAGGGAACTATAATAAGAACCAAGTTAGCTTAAACCTTTTAACAGATGCAATCTTGATGACTGGCTGTGGTTCCTGAGGGTACTGAGATAGACATGACCACTGGCCTAACATCCTAGCCAGCAGCAAAATTTGTAAGGCTGTCTCTGGCCGCCCTATGTAGATGAACAATACTCATGCCTTGAGGGTACAAAGGGTGCCAGATGGTTTATCTAGGCTATTGCTACATCTCCAAGACTTTATACTTCGTTTAATTCTAACAGCTGAGGGAGATGTCAGGCCCTTTTTTCTGGAGAAGCATAGCTTAGTATCATCTGGGTAGATATGGCAGTCAAGGCCTTACCTCCTGATCATGTCACCCTAAGGTACAGAGTTAAACCAGCTTAAGGCTATAACACCCAGTCCATAGCACCACTTTAGCCACTCTATTAGTATCCCATGGCCCACAGTATCAGATGCTGCAGAAAGAGCAATCAGTACTAGAATTAAACCATATTGACCTTGGACTCTTGCCCCCAGCTAGCCATGCAACACACATGTTGTTTCTTTGCTCTGACATTTTTAGAAAACAGATTGCAAATATAGGGGCATGCTTTTGAAAGATCGGTTTCCAAGCGCATGCCATGTAATTTATAGAGCTAAGGGGAATAAAATATTTTTTTTCTGCTACAATGAGATTCTTGTTTGAAAAAACTTGTTCCCGTGTCTGAGTTGCCAGTTGTGTATATTTCATGGGACCCCCATGTCACCTTACAATTCACGTGGTGTTTCAGGAAGTGGTGGATGTGGCATGGTATCAGTAAACTGATATTGTTGGTTTTTCACCCATATTTGTACCTGTCATTATTTTTGCAGAAGATACTGCAGTACACTTTGCCCAACTTTACTACATTCTAAATGACCTGTAACTTGTCATGCAGTCCAGATCTAATGATGGCTTTTTCAGGAGTGGTCTGTTAATCATGTTTTCAGCATATACTTTCAGCCAGTCTTGGAGTTTTGGAATTCTGGAAGTAACAGGGACTTTTGGCAAACCTGGCATTATTATTACTATTGATTGATATACATAGACCCACTATGTTCTATTAAATGTTCTATTAAATGTGTAAACTCATATAATAAGTAGTGTATCACACAACACTACTCTCAAGAGGTAACAGTTCAAAATGTTAGAGGGTGACTAGATACACAACTCTACCCAAGTGTGGCCACTGTTCAAATATATATTAATGTATATCATGAGTGGATCTTGGGAAGGGAGGGGCAGCAGGGAAAATGTCCCCTCCGAGAAGTAAAGCGGCATGCTTATACCTGGGAACTTGTGGGCTCTTGCTACCATGAGCCTACCCTTGCGCAACACGGCCAGGACTACCCACTGACAATGGTGGACGGTCCCACTGACATTGCGGCAAACACCCCCATTAAAAGGGTTAGATAATGTGGTTTAGAATGGTCCCAGATTCACACCCCCGGTTGACTGATTAAAGCAGCCAATCAGTGGTTGGAAAGCTCTCCCAGTGGGTGGGGATGCTGTTAGACCCCCTTGAACTCGCATTGGTGCTGACGATGGTGAGACTACCATGTGGGCACAAGCAGCAGGGGATCTGTTTGTTTGGATCCATCATCATGTAGCTTTAGGCTAAAGAAAGAGGCAAATGCATACGGGTTCTTGCATTTGCAAGGGAGGTATTATTTAAAGGGACCACTTAGCTATCGTATGCATTAAAGTACATATGGCGAGTCTCCTTAACTATCTCTCTAACCAGATGTCTAACCAATGGCATTCAAAACAGCCGCATGTAAACAAGAAAATATGCTCTAGGCATCATTTACACAAAAGCTTTCTTTGCAGCGTGCCAGTAGCAAAAATGTATTTCTCAGTTATTTTTTGGGTTATTCTCAAGCCATATTTCCATTTTCATTTGTTCATTCACATTAAAATTCATAACCTCACGGTCACATAACCGACTGCACATTACAATGGGTTGCTACAGCAACGTACTGACACACAGTATACTGTGAGTGTTTGGGGCTAAATTTCTTGGTTTGTGTGATACTGGATTTTTTTAATGAAACATTTAATAAAAAAACGTATTCTTCGTATTGAATAGTTGTAACCCAGTATCTTTTTTTTTTTTTTTCCAAGAAGAATTATGTGCATGAAAACTATTGAAAGCAAAGAATTACACACAGTCCTTAAAACAGTATATTTTTTTTCAATAAAGCATAAGAGATGACGCTCAGCCCCTGTTAATATTTGGCTTATTTTTTTCAATACTGAATAAACTTTCTAAAGTTGTTTTCGCAGGTTTATATTGTTAAGGTTAACAAATTCTGATTAAATCTGAAACTGCTCAAACTGTGAGCATTATTTTCTCTCTCCTTACCATTTATTTACCTAAGCTGATGCCCAATCAATATGAGAATAAGGATATATATCTTGGAGAATTTTCAAAATAATTATATAGTAATAAAATATAATATGTGCATATATTTTAGTAAAAAATGTACACCTTATGGCAGAGCGATATATATATATATATATATATATATATATATTAACAATCAATTAAAACATGAACTTGGGGACTATCTGTTAAAGGGAGATTTGACAGGACGTTTTGCAGGATATTGTTAGCTCATTGACTTCCCTACACAAATACCTGGGAACCAGAGCCCTCCTCGTGGGATGTGTCCTGGACTACCAGCCGCCGTCAGTGGACGCCGGTTGGCATTCCTATCAACGTCAGTGGACGTCCCGCTAATGTTGATGGACACAACACCATTTAAGGGGGAAAAGGGATTTTGATGTGTCAGGACCAGAGGAAGCGGCTCTTCTCCCGGAGTCTCCGGGAAATACCAAAGGGGTCCCCAGAAAAAAACCAGAGCATCCCTAGGTATGACAATACATTGTGAAGATCCAACTGAACAGAGCTTCTGCTACAGGAAGAGCTTGGCTGGCATTATATGGGACCAGCTTCTTGTTGGAGAAACGTGCCAGTGTTGGCTATTTGTATTGAACAGTCCTGTTAACACTTCCTTTAATGAATAAATCCCATCATTTCGTTAAAATCAAAATCTACCAGAGTTTATTTTTACATTAAAAATAGAAGGCGGCATTTTATAAGGAATAGGAAAGCACACTCTCGTAAAGGAACATTTTGTAGTCCCTTCAGAGTTGTATTAGAAGAAGAAAAACTAACATTATGGAAATGAGTTAGAAAAATAACCCCATTCACCTCGAACTACAAAGATAAAGAAGTATATATAAAGAAATATATATACTAATATATTTCGTAGTGCTTCCAGAAAGTGATACTAGTCTCCATGACAACAGATTCCCCAAATACAGACTTTTCTGTATTGCTAGAAGATGCCAAGCTGGGGGAGGTAAATGAGTGTATTAAAATCCACGACCACTTTGCCACATGATACCTTTATATTTCTAAAAGCATTTGTACGCAGCTAATAGATCTCAACGTAGCGGGGCCCGCAATGTAAGTGTAATATTATTATACTGTTGTAGTTGGCAATGCTGGTTTCTTTCCTATCTAAATTATTTTACAAGCAGTTGGGTCACTGAACCATGCAAAGACTGTAAAATATATATATATATATTGCAGGGGCATAACTAGAAGCCTCAGGGCCGCGGTGTGAGAATCTGTTAAGGGCTCCCCCCACCACTCAACCCATCTGCCCCCTTCTCAGGCTATCTACCCCCTCCCCCCCTCACTATCTATCCTCTCCCTACTCCCCCCATTCTCACTATCTACCCTCTCTACCCCTTCTCACCATCTACCCTCTCCCTACCCCCCTTCTCACTATCTACCCTCTCCCTACCTCCCTTTGTAGGTCACTTACCGCGCAGTCCTGTGGTGGGGGCGCGAGGTCTCTGTCTCGCTGCTCTGCCACGGTGCACATGGCTTCACTGCTGAGCGCCGGTATATGACGCCTCACGCTCCCACCACTGCATTTGGGGCAGCGCTGAGGCAGACGGCAGGGAGCAGAGGAGACAGAAGGGTGCCGATCGGTTGCTGAAAATTACCGCTCGGCACCCCTTGGGCCCCCCCTGACTGGCAGTCGCGACCCCGGTAGTTCCGCCACTGATATATTGTGATCTTAACAAATGAACATCTAGAAGTGATAAGTGATGCTAAATGTAATTTAATATGCAAACACTTTCTTCATATATGAACCAGAGAGCTAACGGATATAGCTGCAAAAACTGAGGCATACAAGTTTTCTACCTTTGACCATCTGCCAAAAAAGGACCAAACACTATAACAATTTTACTGATCTTGCCAACTTTTTATGGTCTCCCCAAAACTCTTATACTCAAGTGATGGAATATAATTTGAAAAAATGCTTCCTGAGGGTTTAAATGGGAAATAACCATAAAGTTACACTTTAGATAATTAGTGAAAATAATTAAATAACTTGTTAAAAATTGCACATGAGGAGTTAATGGTTTGTGAAGAATCGTTTTAATTCCTCTTATGGGGATTGATTATGTATGAAAGAACTGCAGGTGATTCAAGAATGAATTCTGTATACATGGTAGTCACCATAACAATAAACCAAACGCTCCTGCAGGTCCTTCTCCTTTTACAATTTCAGGCTAACTTTTTCCAGAATTAAATATGTTGAATATTTTATATATCTACAGGTCATAATGTACAGGTAAGCAGGCAACAGCATTTTGGGAAAAACAAGCAGGGTGCTGGGTTGTATAGATGGAGGCATTAATAGTAGAAAGTGGGAGGTGGTTCGGCCACTTTACAGATCTAAATGTTGTATAGTTCTAAAGACCCCGTCTCCAGATGGTTATTGACATTTTGGAGTTCAGAGGAGGGATCCAAAAATTGCAAATGTTTGCAGGATTAAAAATATACAATAAATGGGTTAAACAAAATATAGGGGGGAGTTTATTTCCTAGGAGGATTTTTTAGAACAAGAGACCATAATCTAAAGCTAGATGGCGAGAGGCTTAGATGTAGTATAACAAGGTTTTACTTTATTGAGAGGGTAGTTGATAAGTGGTAGCGGCTAATCAAGTGAGGGAAGATATATCAGGTGTATCATTAACCTTAATCAAAGACAAGATTAAGGACCATACCTGGGAACTCTCCGCCCCCCACCTCAGAGGGAACACCCATTATCGTAAGTGGGACCTCCCATCGACGTCAGTGGGCAGTCCTGGCCGCGTCCCGCAAGGGAATGTTCCGGGTAGCCGGAGCCCAGAAGTTCCCAGGGATGTTAAGGACTGATCAAGATTTGATGAAATATATTTTTTTAATGATCTGTTTTGCATTAATGTATTTATTTTCCTGTTGTCTGATGTTCTGCTAGTTCCGGCATAGGAACCCCAGAACATACGGGCATCTTATCCAGGTGGTTGGTGGGTGGTATACACAAATGAACTTAAATGCACCTGTATTGATTAGGATGTTCTATTTTTGGAATTATTATTTATTTCTTTTTCACCTTTGATTATCGGTAATTATTATTAAAAAGGAACCATATTCTTATTTTGTTTCTATATTCGTGGTATTTGGGTTTGACTATTTACATATTTAATAAATAGTGAATATTTTTGGCCCGTAGGTACAGGTTAAGTTAGTTTGCTGTAAAAATATAAAAGCTGCATCACAAAGAGTTATATTCACTTAATGACTCAATAAATTCAGATTTAATTCTTTGGATTACAAAAAAAAAACTTTTTTAAAACCCGGTTTTCTTAAAATATATGTATTTTCCTTTCATGGAAAAACAAAAAGCATATAACCTATGAACCATATTTTTCTTTTCGACAAGGGTCCTTCTCATTAAATCTAATCGAAATTCTCAAAACTTGACCTGGATTTCTTATTTTTAAATTCAGCTGGTATCGTCCCACAACATGTATTTACTGCTGCACATTAATTGGATAGTGCAGTGACAGATAAAACATACCCAACATCACAGATTATACATTAGAAGAGAATCAGGCAGGATAAATACAGATTTGGCTTTTGAATGCCAATGCAAAGAGATTTGTTATGGGTCATTTGAATTGATGCCACTATTATGCTCCCTTGTTGAAAGAATAAAAAAAAATGAGCCATGTAAGAAAAGCAACTTTTATCTCAATACATACCTATGCCCCTAAAAAGTCAAACAGAAAATGGGGGAAAAAAACCATATTTCATGTTAAATAGCCACTGTACTAAAAAAGACACAATACATACTAATGTCAGTTATAAACTCAAAGTATTGCTGTAAAAATGCAAAAATGGGTGCTTACAAGCGCAGATAACTTGCGGGATGACTTCATAAAACCCACTTAAACCCTTAATGACAAAGCCCGTACATGTACGGCCTGAAAATGCATTATTTTCAATGGGTTTAGGGACCACCCATTGTCCTTAAGGGGTCAAGTGCAGATGTGAGTGCTTCTATACTAGCTAATTCTGTAAGGTAATTTGAACATGCATGGAATAGGCAATTGGCTACCTTTAATACAGGAGGGACATTTATTTAAAAAAACTAGATTTTGCCCCTGCAGCTGCATTGGGAGTATAATTACTCCCACTGCGGATCTCTGTCGCAACGCTGACTGGCAGACGTGCAACGCAAGCAGACTGGCAGACCGCTGTGTTCCTGTCTCCATTGGGCCGATGCAAAATTGTTCACAAAGGCCCAATTGTTTCTAGTTACGGCCCTGTGTTAAATTGTTTGAATTAATGAAAATTGTTGTTGAATATTGTATGAATATAAAGGAGCTTACTAAAAGAAAGGTATTTAAATGACGGGGACATAATGATGATGATGGAGGGGGATGATTGTGGTGCAATATGGTGTGATAATGGTAGGGGATATATATGATGATGGTATGAATATGGTGGTTGGACCATAATGATTGTTGTTGTGTATTTGAATGAATTAGGATGTTGGGGCAGCTCTACACTAACACACACATACATACAAACATACATACATATACAAATACCCATAAACACTTTACGCATACATGCACACACACTTACAACAAACACATACAATCACAGTCACTCGAACACCATACACTTCAAACACTTACGCATACATATAAACACTGCCCCTCCAACACCATATGTTTATACATACATACATACACATAGCCACTCTAACACCATGCACTTACACATATGAACATACTGTACATGCATACATAAATGCATACTATAACACCATACACTTAAACTCACAATCTAAAACCATACATTTATATACAAGCAAAGCCACTCGAACAATGTATACTTACACATACAGCATATATATATATATATATATATATATATACACACATATACACATATATACACACATTCACTCTCACTGATAATCCATGCAGCTTTCACACGTCCTCCTCTCTTACCCTCCCTCTTACAATTGTAGCATTTTAGGAGAGCTACTGATTTATTTGCAATGTTTATTACGTGAAAGTAATTTCTCTGTTTTAAACTTTGTTTTCAGTAAATACATTTGAAAATCATTAATTTCATACTGAAATCGGTCTAAAAAAGCAGCACATGATACAAAGTTATTGACATTTATCAGTCTGGAAAGGGTTACAAAGTCATAGTCAATAGACGGTTATTTTCTACAAACAAAAAACCTCAGAACAATGGTGAACCTTTGAGGAACTTTTGTAGTACAGCCACTCCTACAAAGAGCACATTGACTACGCACTGAGGTCACAAAATAATCCAGACAAGCATGTACAGAACTGCAGGCCTCACTTGCCTCAGCTATGGTTAGTGTTCACGATTCCACAATAAGAAAAATGGCGTCCATGGGAGTACTGCAAGAGTAAGAGGCTCATATCATATTTGCCAAAAACATCTTGATGACACCCAAGACTTTTAGGGTAATATTCTGTGGACATGATGAGTCAAAAGTGGAACATTTTGGAAGGTATTCCACAATAAGTACATCGTACTAACATTGTAAAACACGAAGGTGGTAGTCAATTCTGTTTTCTACCAGAAAATCCTGAAGGAGAACATCTGGCCAACAGTTCGTGACCTAAAACTCAAGCGCAGTTTGTTTATGAGGCAGAACAGTGGTTACGAAGCACATAAGCAAGTCTGCCTCTGAATAGCTCAAAAGAAAAAATAAATGATTGTTATCTCCAAAGGTAGCACAACCAATTGTGAGCTTTAGGGGGTAATTACTTTTTCACATGGGTGATATAGGTTTTGATTAACTCTTTACCTTCAATAAATGAAATGATGACATAAAGTATGTATTGTGTGATTAACCCCTTCAGTACCGGTACGTCCAAAATACGCATCCCAAGAACCACTACACGGGACACAGCTTGGACTCTCCCCTGACAGCAGAAGCCGGCATCGCTGGCTTTCTGCTGTCCGATCTCATGTAACAGCTTCTGGCACGAACACCGGAAAAATATTAAATTTTTTAACGCCGATCACGCCTTCCGGGTCGAGTCACTGTTGACGTCACCCTTCCGGAGGACAGGATATCGCCTGCAGGGTCTGTCCAGACCCTTTTGGTATATCCGATCGCTCCGATGAGGAACAGACGCTGTGAGGACTTGCATAGAGATCACAGTGTGATCGGTGCAGGGGGATTGCAGGGAGGAGAGCGAGAAACCATGTTTCTCACTCTCCTAACAAAACGAAGGGAAAAAAAGGTTAGCAATTTAAAACAAATAAATAAAAAACATCACTAAAATAATACAATAAATAATAATAAAAAAAACAATACAGTGAGCTAAGTGATGTCATTGTGACATCACTGGCATTAATAACATGTTCAAAAAAAAAAAATATATATATATATATATATAATAAAATACAAAAATAAAATAAAAATTGTTTAAAAAATATATAAAAAAGATAAAAATAATAAAAAAAGAAAAAACCTTACATCCCATTGCCCTAACACAACCCCCAAACCGTTAAGCGATCAGCATAAAAATTCTACAAATAATGTAGATTTTATAGTATGTTACCTATAAGTGCTGGGAAAGTATGGAAAATCTATATAAATTAGGTATTTCTGAAATCAGGACACCTGAATTGATAAACTTGGGAGGGGATTTTCCATCACTACCTAATTTTATGAGGATTCAGAGGGAAAATGGATAAAAAATAGGTGTTTTTTTTCTAATTTTCACTAGTTTTTACTAAAAAATCATGGGTTTAATCATGTTGACTTTGTCTAATATTAAAGTTAGTTGAATGATTGGAAATATTTAAGTGTGACACATAAGGAAAAATAGAAGAAAAATATTTTTAACAGCACTGTATACAAAAATGCAATTATGTTTATTTTATCTTTTCAAGTTTGCTTCTTTATTGTATGTTATTGTTTTCTTTTGGTTTTTTTTTTGCTTCTTACACACCACTAGTATAGTTTTTGTGTATAAGACACTTTGCATATTTTAAAAGAATGCCAGCCATCGAATCATCCTGTTAAACTCCCACATAGGTACATAACACTAGGAGATAAATGAATCATCAAATGAATCATTAAATCATCTAGATTTGCTCAGTTACACATATAGCTTCAATTCTCTACTTTGGTAATAGCTCATTCACCGACAGGAAACCAGGTGGCCCATAGCACAGGTACAAAAATTTACAAAAATAATAAAAAAAAAAAATGTTAACACACCATAAAAAAGACATAATAAATTTAAGTGGATGAACAACAAGAGTAGAAGCTGAAAAATGCCATAATTATTTTTTTGTATCATCAACAACATTCCTCAGTAATCTAGGGCAGATGAGAATAGACATTTGGTGGCAACAATGAGTTTGAGAAACTACTCAGATGCCAAACAAGCCTACATCTAACGTTATACTTGTTGAGGGAAGATCCATCTCTGTTTTATGTACGCTACTTTATAGAGGAATTCCCACCATTTGTATGACTTTTATCACATTACACATTTTTCAAAATATCATGGAGTGTTCTATTTGTAGATAATTCTTCTTCTCAATAGCTTTTTTTGAACAGATGCACACATACCATGTGTAGGTGTTCTAATTCTTTTTCTCAGCCTAATCTATAAGACAAACATGCTGACTCGTTATCATATAGCATTTGTAAGCAATAGAATGTTTCAGTCTTTAAGAGAATATATTAGATAAGGAAGACTCCATTGCCACAAAGAATCAGTTCAGTGTGTTGTTCTTTACAGGCCAAAATGTCTCAACTGCCTACAATGATGACCTACAGTTCTGCAGATAAAGGACTTGAAGCAAAGTGAAATAGGACCCCTTTTTCTTTAATGCTAAACCGCGTTACCGTACACAGCACAATATTTAACATTCAAAGAAAAATATTAATTTATCTATGAGTTTTCCCCATTAAGCAGAAGCTAAATCGGTTTATTAAAACTACCTATGGCTTGTACTTTTATTTCAATCTGTATAATTGTTTTCAATATATTTTGTTTCAAAGTTGGCCTCAAATAATCTAAGATCTGTAGCTGAATGTGACAAAGCTAGCGTATCTATTCCCACTCCTGTCCCACAGCTTTCCTCTTCTACTCACCCCATACCTAAAGGCAGCCTAAGCCAATCAACATCAAGCACTCACTTAGTAGGAAAGATGGAATGTAATGGTGAGGGACAATCTTGTAGATACTGACAAAGTGGGTTCCTTGTACCGAACACTGTACATCCATCACATAACATTCTAGAATAGCATTCTAGAAACATCTACAGTACCTAAGCATGAACACTAAGCTGTGAGTGTTAGATTTTGTATAAGTTTTGCTTTACTCTTCAAAGAGCAACACCAGCCCTTAGCTATAATTATATTATAGAATACTTGTACTAATATTTTTGTAAAGACGTTCTCAGCAAATGTTATATTTGATCAAGTTTGCATAGAGGAAAATATACATAAATCATCATTTATACATATATTACAGCGCACTAAATACACAACAGCATGAGATGTATCTGTTTCTCCATATGAAATTCTGTGCCTTTTTCAAATAAGCAAACGTTTTAAACTTAAAGAACATTTAAAAGCAAACCAATGCATAGTCTCCAAGCTTACTGTAATAATTGCTGTGATGGGAAATGAGTCCAACAATGAAAATGGAAACAGAAAGAGAGCCCGAGGAACGAGAGAAGACATAATATATATTTATACATATAAAAAAATGTAACAAAGAAACATTCCAGACTTTACTTTACCTCCTGGTGTTTTAAGTATGGATCTGGAGATTCAAGCTTTTGTAAATGGCAGGATTTATTCATTGAGGATGATTTCCCACTTTAAATTACATGTATTTACATAATGAGATCAAATTGTTATCATTTGTTCCTTTCGATTTTATACTAAGTGTGAGAACATTGGCTGTTTGTATTACATTGAAGTTCCGTAGCTTGTTTTGTGCCAGCTTTTAGATCATAAAGTAAGACGAGTGACAAGACTGGGCTAACTAATACGCCTAAACATTTGCAACATAAAAGCCCACATATTGAGTGATTGCATGTGCCCTAAAATAGCAAAATAAGCCTGGAGGGTCACTGGTCAGGGCCAGCCTGGGGATAACAAGGTGGCTGGCCAGTGGCCACTTGAAAACATTAGTGTGGCTAACTGCTAATTAGGTGCAGCTGAGCATATATACAGCTGCTGGCTGCTGCACCCGATCTGCTGCTTGAGTGGCAGATCGGTTGAGGTGCTGTCGGCCAGTAGCCCACCAGGCATTTGACTGGTCTGTAGGATGGCCAAGTGGGCCTACCACTTGGTATCTGCCCTATACTCACTCCATGCTCAGATACAAATGTATCCAAATCAAGTATTCTAAGAATTTTGCAGACCAGTACTAGAAACCATTAAAATGGGTATCCTTATGGAAAATTCATAGGACAAGGCGGCATTGCGTATGTATAGTTCAAATGCAAAATCCGTATATATAAACTTTAACATACTTCTGCCTCACTGTATGATTCTGAATGGTAATCACAGATGCATGTCTAGGTGTACTAGGTGTAAACATTTAGCTTTTTCTTGTCTCAGTCTCTATCTGACATTCTGTTTGATTTGTATATATCGATATAGTTGTATGTCTCAATACATGCATTCACTTATGTTCTCACTCCATCATGCATCCTATTTAGACTCGAAGTACCCTGCCTTTTTTGCCTCTTATGTGCTTGGGTGCATACATTCTTGAACTGGTTTATGTGTTTTTATTAGGGGCAGACTGGCTTGAGGAGCAGGGAGGGTATTGTACCATCCCAGGCTGGTCCATCATTATTTAACCAGGAGGGAACAGCGACTGTGACCCTACAGTCAAATCACAACAGATCATACAGCTTGTGAAAAAAGGGTGCAAAAAGTGTATGTCAGTGATAGTGTGTGTACCGAAAAAAAGTAATTTAAGAAAGTGCTGGAGTGAAGTTTATTGAGAAATGCGATAACTGGAAAGAACTGGAGGGTCAGAGGCTTTGATGTAATGTAAGGTAGTTTTACTTTACTGAGACGGTGGAAGATAAATGGAACAGCCTGAAAGTGGTGGAGGCAAACACAGTAAGGGATTTTAAATATGTACAGGGTAGGTATAGAGCTTTCCTGAATTTAAGACAAGACCAGGGACTTACAGTTTGAGTCCATACATCAATAGTCAGACTAGATGGGCCAAATGGTTCTTATCAGCTGTCAAATTCTGTCTTCATGCTCTAAGGAGGTGCCCAAATAGCTTTAGTGATACCAACTATCTCCTTATTCTTATCTGCTCCCTAGGGGTGGGCTGGCCTGATGTGCAAGAAGGCAATTGCCCCAGGCCCATCCAAATTTCTTCACAAAGGGCCACAAACCTACATTAAAAGCGGCAAGATAGTTGAAGAGAATTTAATGGGGTGAGTGAGAGGGTAAGGTAGGGATGGAGTATGTATGTATGTATGTTAGAGTAAGGGTGTATTTAGACATATGTGTGTCAGCATGAATGTGTGTATGTTCACCAAAAATGAAAGTGTAATTAGTAAGTAGTTTAATATTCTGTCTTAATTTGTGAGGGGACGACGACACTACAGCTGCAGCATCACAAACTCTCCATGTTTGGTTGCACTAGTCTGCTGCAATTGACAAGAGGTGGGGATGGAGACTCATACGGAATGTATTGAGAGAAATGTGATTCTTTTTTTTACATACAAGAATTCTTGTATCATCTTGGTTTCAGATCGTGCCTGTGTATGTGAATTTTATTTTCTGCAAGTAGACTATACCAGCCCTGAGAAAATAATCAAGTTATAGAAGAAACCATTGAAGAGTCTGTAAATACGGTCGTGAGAAAACTGCATTATGGCACCCATTGCTTATAAAGTCCCAGCTCCATTAAGCTATTGTGTAAGCATCTTAAGTAGATCAAGTAAAACTAATACATGTCTACATAGCAACATGAAGCCATGCCGCGTTCCAACACATTTTAATGATCCAGAGCTGCTGACAGCAAGCTAGGAGATTTCAAAGGTCCGCATTTACAGGAAACAAAACTGTCTTATTAATACACTCTGAATAGTACTTATCAAATAAAAAATGCGGTAACATCAGAATGTTGGTAAATCTGAGTGATTTGTGCAACTGCAGCAACATGAAGTTATAATATTTTCGATGGTGTGAACTTGAATATGTATGGATCTGTAGAAAAATGCAAATATATATATATATATATATATATATTTACTTTGCTAGAGCAGAGATTCACTTTAGAGTCTACCATCCCTAAAGTCATCATCCCACATTAACGGAGACATCCAGAAAAGTGATGTAAGACGGAGCCCATTGTCCAGCCTGGCCTTGGTATCCATGGGATGGGTCAGCGTCAGCTCATTTGTGGGTCTGGCAAGCCAGGCAAGGGGTGTCTTTGTCCAGCTCAGCTCATGCCCTTCAACAGCCCACCCAGTTGTCAGAACCACCCTCGACCAAAGGAAAGGAAAATCCTGCAGTTACATCAAGTTTTCATTTGCTGTTCTGCTGCCATGAGAATATCTTTCTAGAGAATTTGAGTTTACAAATAATATCTAGTGATATAGATGCATATACAGTTAGTTACTAACATTAGCATTTGACCCATTGACGGAAATTTACATGAAATGACTGTTATGTATTGTGTGAAGGCTGAACATCTTAAGAAATGGACATAGAGTCTCGTCATATTGGTTTCTCTGCATTAAGCACTGATTGATTACCTTGTATGATGTATGTTTTTTGGTCGCTTATGATCTGTTGTGGGAACAAGCTGGGGAGTTTTAACCTCTTCAACAAACCAAATCAGAGGCTTTCACGGATACCAAATATACAAAATAAAATACTGTACAACAGCACTGTTACAGGCACACACTCTCTAGGGTTAAAGCGTCTAACAAGACAGTAGTTTTCATATCAAGTAATATGCAGTATGCAAGGTTACTGGATCTGGTAGGCTAAATTGCATTGAGATTTGGGAGTTTTATCATTAGCTTCCAACCTCAAAAAAAAAAAACTCATTACTGTTATAATCCAGATTTTTTTCCAATTTTCTTTTTTTTTAAGGCAAAAATGAAAGAAATATATCTCATTTATTCACTTCTTCTACTTGTTTACCTAAATGACTTAATTAAAAATGAAAGCCTTTCACAAAATGCTTATGCAATCAGCCTTTACGAGACTTTAAGTGGAGAATATTTAATACATCAGAGGGACTCTAATCACCTGCTCTTTGATCTAAGATCTTGAACGATTTTAGTCACAAAGTTGTTGGTGATGCCTTATTCAGAGCAAATCTGGTGGGGGGCAGGAAAGGGGCACTTGCCAGTGCCCCTCTGGAAATTGTAAGAGGGCCATTGGATCGGCGGTCAGGGGAGAGCAGCAAACAAAATCTTATTTAGTTCTCTACACCCCTTGCTGTCAGAGTGGTTTGGTCCGCTCTCTTACTTTTCCTCTAGCTGGTCTCCTCCCCTTCACTCTGGCAGCTGCTCCTTCACAGGCACAGAGTCCTCACCTTGGCAGAGACAGTTTGCGTGCTGCTGACACAAGATTATTTCAAACATGTATTGCATCTAGGGTTAGTTAACACTCCAGATTGTAATACTACATTTCTTATGAATCTCGGCCAGACTGGTATGTTAAGCATCATGGGAAAGTGATTACTCAACATCTGGAGCGTAAAATGTAGCTTTTCTATCATGAATGGTTACTGCAGCTGCAGTGGGATGCACACTTTATGATTCTAAGCCATCCATTTGGTTGGCTGAGAAATTTACGGTAATAACAGAACTTTGAGTGCCAAATGTTAGCTTCACATTTTGCTGCAAATCTACAAAATGTCCTATTTTGGTTCTAAGCCTTTATGTCACTTTTTACTGTGCTATAACTACCCCCTTTTTGTAATATCTCAGAATGTTTGCTGTGCATCAAAGCGCTACACTTCACTACTTTTCTTGACCACAACTCCCATGATGTTCAGCAGCATCATTGCTAGTTGATTATTATGGGAATGCTAGCTGTAACGGTAGATTGTCTATAGTACAAACACTAACTTTTGTTGACTACATCTACAATAATCATCCAAGCCAAGCTTTTATAGAAACCAACAATATCTCAATGCTCAGTTTCCACAATCAGAGACATCACGTGCATCAGGACATTAGGACATGTGACGTTTCGCTTCACAGTAAATAGACGCATTGTGTATTTGTTTGTTTTTTTTTACGTTTCTGTGCTGTTTATGCAGTTGTCTAAATTCCTTATTGAGGTTTTGCGAAATAAGAGTCACTAGTTATTCTTATGGGAAGAAAATTAAATTTTCCATTCCCAGCTCTGGTATATGCCTTCTAAATCTCCAGTAAAGTGTTTCCAAGAAAACAGAACAAACGTGTGGTTAAGACTGAATAGAATTGTCACATTTGCATATGTCTGTGATCATTGTTTTGGAAATGATGATGGATCAATGAAGGCTTTAAAAGGGGGAGCATAACTGAACCTAGCTGTTAAAACATTATATTATGTTTGTTAGTGTTACCTTAATATTTAGTTTTTTTTATTGCGTTTATGTTGACTCTAAGTCCACAGAAGTCATAACCATGAACTTTCATGCATTTCACTTTCCATGATACCCTAGTTAAGATGGTATTTCACTGTTGCTGTCAGCCCAGTTAAGAAGTGAGCCGTCTTCCAAGGCTCTAATTGTTTTGACAATTCATGACCCCTCTGGAAGATGCAGGTTCTCTTTAAAAAATATAATTACAAATATGTTAAGTGTGATGTAAGTTTTAAATGTGAAAGCACAATGTTGAAGCTGATGGTTTTGTCTCTATCAAGGGACCCAAGCAGGAAGTGAGACTCTCCTTGGGATTCCTTCTTTTATTTAAGGTTGCTTGCTGGATGTAGCATTTGCCCGTGCAAGGGATCTAGTCCTGGGTGATAGTCGTGACAGTTGATAGTTGATCCTCCGTGTTTGACCCTGCTGTGTTTATTATACCATTCTTTCTTACCGCCTTCTTTGTCCTCTTGCCTGTGACTGAATTTGGATTTGTTCTCCTGGGGATTGATTATTGCTCCCTCTCTCTCCCAATGGTTCTACCTGCTGTGAAATCAGTACTGTTACACAAACATTTAATTGAACTAAGCTATTTGTTTATCTTCACAGTAAGACCAAGCAAATTTTATAAAGATCATCTGAACAACAATTGACTTCGCAGGCATCCTAACTGGTAACTTGGCTAAAGCCTTCCCCGCCACATCTCAAAGATGGCATTATTTGCCTATATGCTAGAATTATGACCATTCTAGGGCCACATAACCATTTTTCTTCTTTTATTAGTAGCTATAATTAGTAACTTTAAATAGTAACTTTATGTAAGTATACCTAAGGCAATATCCGTTTTGCCTAACATTGTTGGTCAATTTGCTGGTCATTGAGGATACAATACCTTAATGTGTCGAAACACAACACACAAGTGCTTCAGTAATTCTTTTCAATGTGACAGCCACTAAATAGGTTATTGAGAAGTCCTAAGTCCTACTAGCCTCAAAAACTGACAAATGGAACTGCTAAAATGGCCTTTTGTGAAAAGCAGTGGCACAACACTTTTGAATGTGTTTTTGATTGACATAATTACTAATGATTATTTACTCTAGTCTGAACCATCATATTAGCATTGCTGATGCCAAAAACAGGCACAGTGCGGAGATGCAAAACAGTACCAGATAAATATTTTCTTTTTAATACGTTGTATAATACGATTTACGATTTTGCTAAATCCATAAGCCATTTCCATGTTTTTAGCATTCTAACAACCTTCTAAATTATACTCATTCATCTTGTTCCATGGCCTGACCCAACCAAGACTGCCAATTATTCATTAGATAACTAAATTATTTGGTGAGATTCTAATCAGTATTTGATGATTAATATATACACCCACATAATATATAAACACAGTTCCCAAAGCAATGCATGTTCTCCTTTTCAGCATGAACTTCAGTGCATGTTGCTGCAGGCATTTCTACGCAAAATGCAGAGAGGCCAGAGGCGTATGTAAGGTATGGCACCTATGGCTCGTGCGGCATTTGAAAGGGGGGCGCCAGTGATCTCGTCTGACTCTTATGTTGTGGCTGTACCGAATCAGACGAGATGGTCGTTCCTGGCAGTGACAGCTGACTGAGCTACGGTGTTTGACGCTGTCACTGTCAGGATTAAGATTTTGCCCGGCTGGGGAAGCAGGAAGGAGTCCCTTCTTCCCCACAATGGTCTGCCTTTGGACTGCAGTGCCCGCCCCGGCTCCACAATGATTTGACCACATTTCCGCGTGCGTAGAAAAATTTTTTTTTTCGACGCACAGGAGACAAAGGGGCGCTTAGCAACTGCTCGGCGCCCCTCAGTCTCCTCCACGAGGCCTCTACCTCCATTGCGGTGCCGGCATTTCATGCTGAGCGCTGGAATATGAAGTCATATGAATATGAGGCCTTGCACTCCCACCGCAGGACTTCAAGGTAAGTGAACTACAAAGGTGGGAGAAGGTAGATAGTGGGTAGGGGAAGGGGGTAGATAGTGGGTAGGGGAGAAGGTAGATAGTGGTAGGGCGAGAGGGTATGTAGGGGAGAGGGTATAGGGTTGGGGGGAGGGGTAGAAAGTGATAAGGGGAAGTAGAGGGGGTAGAAAGTGATAAGGGGAAGTAGAGGGGTAGATAGAAATGGGGACAGAGGGTAGAAAATGTGTAAGGGAGGGAGAGGGGGTAGATGGCAGGGTGTTTGAGCCATGGGGGCCAAGATGGGACAGGCCGGGTGTTTATGGGACAAAGATGGCACAGGCCGAGCTGTTTGGGGACAAAGTTGACTCGTGCTGGGCTGTTTGGGTAAGTCCTATGTGTATAATTTGGGTTGGCTTTGGGGTGTGCAGCCTGTGATCTATGCTTGCAATTTAAGGGTTTTTATCTATACCTTTAATGCTGAATTTTTATGTGAATTCCAATTGACCTATATCTGCAAAGCTGAGTTTTTGTGTTATTCTGTAGATCGATATCTGCTATGCTATGTTTCCATACATTATTATTGTATACCTGCAAATACAGGGTTTGTATGTCTGATTCTGTTTATTTAATCTATACCTTCAGTGTGAAGTACAAAGTGAATTTCAATTGATCTATACATGCAAAGCTGGGTTTGTGTGTTAATGTGTTGATCTATAGCTGCTATCGGCAGCAGGGTCTAATATTAATACATATCAGCAGCAGGGTCTGATATTTATATGTGTGTATATATATGTATATTATAATATATATATATATTATATATATATATATCTCTGCAGCAGCGTCTTATATTAAAGAAACTGCCAGTTTTGCTGTTATTTTGAAATCATATTTCAATTTTAAGAGATAAATACTTGTAGTTAAAAATGCATATTTAATGCGTATATGGGGCCATCACATAAATCAATACTAAAAGGAGGGACTTGCTGGGGGCATTAATACAAATAGTGCTGGCTGGGGGTGATCATACAAGGGTCTGGGGGCACCACATGAATCTCTACTAAAAAGGTGCTGGCTGAGGCATCAATACACAAGGGGCAAAAACACTAATGGGGGTATCAACAACAATGCAGTGTGGAAAAATCCATCCTGGTGTAGATGTCTGTGTCGTAGATTGTGTCCTGCTGTTTGTGTGCTTTTGGTTATCAGTCTAGCAGAGCCTGTCCTGGTGTGTGTTTGGGTATTGGTGTGGCAGAGCCTGTCCTGGTGTGTGTGTTTATGGATGTTGGTGTGACAGAGCCTGTCCTGGTGTGTGTGTTTGGTTATCTGTTTCCTGGCACTTAAGTTACAGTAGGAACTATTTCATTTTTACTTACCAGAGATAAAACGCCCTCCTGAATTTGTAGTGACTTCAGGGTACAAAGCATTAAAGGCCCTGAAATCATTTAGTGGAAATGATAAGGTATTGTGTTATTTACTCTATAATATTTATTTCAAGGATTAGTCATACTAAATTGTGGCTTCAGGCTTCCCATGTTGCATGACCAAGTATTATTTGTATATATATATATATATATATGAAATTATTAATGCTCCCCAGTTTTGACTGTGGTATCTTATGTGCCCTGCCATTATATTGTTTCTAGAGTCGCCACTGATGCACAAACATGAGTATAATACACATGCATTAATGAACATGTACATATGTATGATACAAACAATATACACATATATAAAATGTAATACAAGCGTCACAAATTTCTTGGTTGAATTTTTTTTGTGTGAAAGTGATCTAAAAGATGGGTTTTAGATATTTGGACAGGGGCGCAATTTCAGTGCTTGCCATAGGCGCTATTTTCAGTAGATACGCCTCTGACAGAGGGTACCATCATTCTTGCTTCTTGCTCATGCTTAGTAGAGCACCAATTAAAATCAATCACATGCATGCTGCACTTGAACACCAATGTTTGCTGGCATACGTGCAATTTACTTCAATAGGCGTACTACTGAGTAATACTTTGTGGTTTCAGAAGAGGCAGTCAGGGAAGGAGGGACTTGAGACAAACTGTACTCTGATACGCATTAAGAACTAAAAGTTAAACTTTGGACATCAGTATGTTCTTTTAGGTTTTTACAGCATCACTATGGCAACTTAAGAAATGCACAATGCACTTATGACATATTTATTTTGTGCACCACTTGTAGGAAACATGGCGCCCTGCATTCCTCCTTTGCCGTCCTCCATGAGGCAGTCACAGAGGAGCCTGCTGAGCTGAGCAGTTTTTCTTTAGTGTTTTTTCTTCAAAACTGCTGAAGAACAAATGAGACAAACAGTGGTTGTTCCCAATTTCCTGGTTCTGGTTTTCTAGCCAATTAGAGCATGTTAACTCACACCCAATTGGCTGCTTTGACCCTTGTGCCCTATTGGATATTTCTATAACATGGAAATCCCTTTACAGTATTTTGTGCCCAATCAAGGCACCATCTTTGCTTTAAATCTGGTTGTGCAGGATTTCTGCTGTAGTGTATGATCTTGGCTTTACTATGTTACAGACTTTGTCTTTTTCTCTGGTTTTGGTTGTTACTAACATGTTTGACCCTGGCTATCTTCAACTACAAGTATTTCTTGAACCCATGGCTGCATAGGCTATACTCCTGCTAAATGACTACCAATTCCTGTACCACCTGCCAGTTGATGTCACAAAACCTCCTCAAACCTGGGTGTATGGTGAGTGGTAGGCAGCTGTGCCCTGTTGGCAACTGAATACCCAGAGGCTCAAGCGAGCAAGGCTCTCATAGGTGAATATCCTGCCATTAACACCAAAGGCCTAGTCCAAAGGCCTGCCTTAAGATATACATTACACTACATTACAGAAAAAGAATAGTAAATGTATACACAGATCCATATATATATAAAAAATATCAATATTCATATGTCTTGACCTGCGGTGTCAATGACTCTTTACAGAAAGCAAATAAGGAAAAAACCCTCTCACTTTAATTGTAGAACTCAAGCATGAAAAAGAAATGAGTAACGAATATTCAGCAGTTGAAAAATGGTGCCATGTACCAGGCATCTTGGAAAAGAAGCAAGCCCCCAGGGATATGTTCTTCACTGAGACAACGTGACAATTGCTATATTTAAACCTCCTGTAAATTGGTCTGTGAATTGAATGTATAAGCTAATTAAGATAAGAAAATGTTTTCTGTTCCTCCAACCCATAAGTATAAACACTTTTCCAAGTGCTCAGCATGAGGTCATTGGCCCCACTGACCCTTCAATTCCACCTGCTTGATATGCAGTATCGTTAACCGCAAGGTTCAGATTTCAGCCACTTTTTTTTTCCTCTTTCTTTTCAAATGACTTTGATCAGTCATGATCTTTTACAAATAAAGACGCTGAAAAATCCAGACGTATTTCCATCTCTTCTGTCAACGTCCTTGTGGTAATTTCAAATACAAATATGTGTAACGTAAAGGGTGCTAGCTAGGAAATCGGGGGGTTACATCAATTGCCCCCTTTGCTCTGTTAATTTTGGATTTTGAACCTGAAGCTTTTTCCTTAAACATTAATTTGTAAATCCACATACAGCCACCAATGCAGCATTTACATGTCGCCATCCATTATATATTCATTTTATGGGTTTTCTATTCATTCCCTCTGTAACTATGTTTCGGACAGGACAGCATCATGAGAAAGTGTTAATTAGAGAGTTATGATTTCAACCACTTAACTTCACTATACATTATGAAGACCCTGTCCGAATAAGCTTCTCCTGTAGGAAGAGCTTGGTTGGGCCGATATAATGTACATAATGATTTCTTCAAAGATTCCTCACTCATGAAGCTATAACTCATGTAGGGCCAGCTCAGTCCTTCTTTCTGGAGTCATCTGCCAGTGTCAGCCCTTTAGGTGAAGTGACATCGTTGACAACTCCCAACTCTCTATTTACTGTACAGAACTCATTGAGTCTATAATCTGGTAAATGTATACTGGGTTTCTTAATCACCTATACCTAGCCAGCTAGAATAGTATTACAGACATTTACCTAAAACATTTCCAGAATGTATTTACGTTCCCAGTTGCCGAAGCATCAGCTGTTACACCTAATACACAGCTCTAGTATACCAGTATTATCTGGAGGTGTCACCAATCTCATCATCTAATTACTTTCTCCAACTAACCTTGAAAATGTTACCAGAACCAATCAACAAGAATGTGTAATTGGAAAGATTTTAAGGAAAGCTTAATGTGAAACTGTCGAGATAACAGCTTTTTGGTTTAACTAAATTCTAAGTGTATGCCTTTTGCTTGACAATACGAGTTATTGTTTAAAAGTTTAACTAAATGTACAAGTGCACAAAAAACATTATGTATTATTATCCCTGTCTTCAAGTTATACCCCTTCGTTTTGCTTACCCATAAAAAAGGGGCTGCCTAAACCAATCAAGGATAATCAAACTTAATACAGAAGCGAGAACTCAATGAGGAGGAATAATCCGAGACATGAACAGTAACGTAACATAGCTATTCTTGTAATATACACACAAGGTAGGTCTAGCACAAATATTTAATGCATGGATCTTTGAAATGTAAGATTTCGGAAAAGTGATAGATAAGCTTGAAACGTATGCATGGTTAACTTAACACTGTGGCAAGAAACGTGTGCACAGTGTCATATGCCATATGCTAAGGCCACATACCCCAAACATACCCCCCACCCCCCGAAAGCTAAATATCTACAGTGAAGGAAAACATTTTTTGATCCCCTGCTGACTTTGTATTTGCCCACTGACAAAGAGATGATCAGTCTATAATTTTAATGGTAGCTTTATTTGGACAGTGAGAGACAGAACAAAAAAAAAATAACATTTCAAATACATTATGAATTGATTTGCATTTTACTCAGTGAAATAAGTATTAGACCCTTTTGCAAAGCATGACTTAGTACTTGGTGACAAACCCTTGCTGACAGAGGTAGGTCGTTTCATGTAGTTGGCAACCAGGTTTGCACAGGTTGTCCCACTCCACTTTGCAGATCCTCTCCAAGTCTCCAAGTCTCCAAGGTTTCGAGGCTGACACTTGGCAACTTGAACCTTCAGCTCCCTCCACAGAGTTTCTATGGGATTAAGGTCTGAAGACTGTCTAGGCCACTCCAGGACCTTAGTGTGCTTCTTCTTGAGTCACTCCTTTGTTGCCTTGGCCGTGTGTTTTGGGTCATTGTCATGATGGAATACCCATCCACGATCCATTTTCAATGACCTGGCTGAGGGAAGTTCTTACCCAAGATTTGATGGTACATGGCCCCATCCATCGTCCCTTTAATGCGAAATTGTTCTCTTGGAGGACTACCAGGACTTTTAAAGTACACACTATTTTTTGTATACTTTGTTGGGTTGATTTTAACTTAAGTTTACAAAATGATTTTATTGCATTCTGGGATTTCCAAACATTTGGTCTGCTACAGCTGCTACCTGCTTCAAAGAAGAGTCTGCCTACCCTATATTAAACACTCAGAGCCAGGTAATTTTATGGCTGGGAGCAAGGGAGGAAAAAAACCATAGAGATGTTTAGGTGAAGTGCCGCCTTAAGGGCAGAGTTGTGTGATTTTCAGGAGCGCTTTTTTTAAAGGCTCCGTGTAAATTGTGAGTACGCACTCTGCAGGATATATACTATCTCTTTCTATATACAGACATACTGCACTATTATTTTTGTATTTCAGTTTTTTCCGTTTTTCCGGAGCCCCAGACCAAGGGAGATTGACAGTTATTTTGTGTTTCTTCCATTTGAGAATAATCCCACCAACCGTTGTCACCTTCTCACCAAGTTGCTTGGTGATGGTCTTGTAGCCAATTCCAGCCTTGTGTAGGTCTACAGTCTTGTACCTGACATCCTTGGATAGCTCCTTTGTCTTGGCCATGGTGGAGAGTTTGGAATCTGATTGATTAATCGCTTCTGTGGACAGGTGTCTTTTATACAGTTAACAAGATGAGATTAGGAGCACTACCTTTAAGAGAGTGCTCCTAATCTCAGCCAGAAATCTTGCTGATTGTTATTCTGGATGTTTTTGTTGTTATTCTGTCTCTCACTGTTCAAATAAACCTACCATTAAAATTATAGACTGATCATGTGTTTGTCAGTGGGCACAAAAAACAAAATCAGCAGGGGATCAAATACATTTTTCCTTTGTCGTCAGAAGGAATTGCACATTTTCCCAATACAGGCTTTTTAAATGCGATATATTGTTGTGTTTTAACCGTTTTAACCGTAAAGCGCCTTTTTACTTTTTTATTGTAATCATGCTATAACAAATCTGTCAGCAGCCACAGGATATATTTATACGTTGGTCATAAAGTCCCACTAATTCAGTAGATATCTGTCTGAAAAAATACTTTTATAAAAATAGAGAGTAGGATCAGGGCAGTAAGCCTTTGGAATAATTTGGTAGTTGTGTTATCATTATCCTCATGGAAATGGAAGCTGTAAATCAGAAAATAATTCTGGCAGTTTATTGTATATATAATATACAATGCTACTCATATGGTGGAACTAAATTAGTCATTGCATTGGCTAATTTATGACCACACCATATACAGTCACTTCAATAGAATACTGGATATACATATAGCAATATAGATGTAAACAGACTTCAAAACCAACATCAGCAAACATAAAAGTACTCACACTGGTTTTGCCACATCAGCTGTGATGAGCTACTGTTGTGGCAATGATCAATGATAATGTAAATTAGAAGTTTTCATTAGATGCTCAGTAGTTTGGGACATAGAAACAGCATGCACTGTGCTTTGACTATAAAATAAAGGTAAAACATAGGTTTTGGAGGGCCACGTGATCACCATGGTGTGCACAGTGTCCTGGAACCAGGTCAATATGGTAAATATGGTGGTGCATACAATTTACACATGCAGTTCCAGCTATACATTTTACAGCTATACATTTCAAAAATAAATCTTGTTTAAAGACTGAATTTATTGCACACAACAAAGATCACATGTTTGAATTTACTATACAATGTTTTCAATACTTTTTCTCATACTAAGTAGTTTAATATTACAAATCATGGGAGGCTTGTCATGTTTAAATGCCATATCACCATGATTACATCATTATTTAGTTTGCAATATCATTATTTTACATGACTCTGGTTCATTCACTTATTTCCCATCTTGACTACTGCAACACTCTTCTGGTTGGCACTCCACTGTCTCGACTCTCTCCTCTACAGTCCATCCTAAATGCCGCTGCTAGGCTTATCTTCCTTGCACGTCGCTCCTCTTCTGCTTCCCCCCTCTGTGAAACCCTCCACTGGCTCCCAATTACCTTTAGAATTAAATTTAAAATCCTGGTAGTGACATTTAAGGCCCTCCATAACACTGCTCCTCCCTACATTTCTGACCTCATTAGCAAATACTCTCCTACTCGATCCCTACGTTCCTCCCATGGGCTAAGGCTCTCCTCCTCACTTATCACCTCTTCCTTTTCCCGTCTACAAGATTTCACTCGAGCTGCCCCATATCTCTGGAATCTACTTATACCTTCAGCATTCACCCTCCCTCCCGACATTCAAGAAACATCTAAAAACTCACTTCTTCAGAGAAGCTGCACCATCTTAGCTGCTAGGACGTCCCTGTCATTGATACGACCACCACACTACTTCTTACCCTTTCTCTGTGCCTTATATGTTTGTCATCCCATTCCCTCAAGATTGTAAGCTTGCGAGCAGTGCTCTCTCCACCAGATATATCGGTTTGTCTTAGTCTGTCAATTATAGTCTTGTCATATCCCTTGAATTTATGTATTGTATTAAGCGCTGCGTAAACTGTTGGCGCTATATAAATAAAAGATAATAATAATAATAATAATAATGACCTGTCTCAACATTCACTTTCACTAAATGCCATAAAAAAGTGTTGCCTTAAGTAAAGTTGGAATTTTTGAATCCCAGGATTAGCGTTCCTTCCTGTTTGATTACCGTATTTGCTCGATTATAAGACGACCCCCCCAAAATAAAAATATTAATTTAGGAAAAAAACAAAAAGCTGAATATAAGACGACCCTATAGGAATACTTCACACAACTCACAATCAAACCCTCCCCACCCCCTTACCTGAATGCAGATCTCTCACTCGAAGACTTCTGCAGGGCCCGGCTGTGCGAGCAACTTCTCTGGCCCGCCCCCAGAGGAGGGAGGGAGGTAGAGTTATGTGAGGAAGCTGATAGCTTCCTGTTTTTCCCTGCTGCAGAGGAGACGCTGCTCGCGACCAAAGCACCGGTAAGCAGCATGGCCCCAGCAGACATTTTTGAGGTCTGATTAGAAGACGACCTCGATTATAAGACGAGGGGAAAAAACCTTGCTCTGGAAAAAACCTCGTCTTATAATCGAGCAAATACGGTAGTTAGTTAGTGTCATTTCTACTTTATATTAATGTCAAGTGCATATTAAGCATATTGTATTTTCATAAATCCATCAGTGTATCCTGATCATTGATCATTGATCAGACCACTTCTAAAACTGCTCAAGAATCACTTTTTTAACATAGCCCTACACTTGTGAAAATTAGGTGTCATTTTTTTTTGTTTCAGGTTTACGGTGACAAACTAAAAACCAATAAATCGCTGTGGTTGGTTCATAAGAATCTCTTTAGCCTTTCAATATAGTGTAGCAAATGACCCTAAAATGGTTATTTGTTCATTTGGGCCTAAGTCGAGTAAGCCTAGGCTGCCTTGTCCAGGGAGCCAGCAGCACCAATAAATGACGATGCTACCACTTTCAACCCCTACCAATCTTTTGACAGAAACACTCGACTTCATAGGTCCATACGAGAGTTTAAAAAGTTGCTAGTAATTTGCCAAATGTGATTAAATATCTGTGAACGCTTTGGGCTTGAAGTCTCTGGGTGAAGTACAGCATCCCTGCATCTCCGAATCACAGTCCTCTTTGCCAACGACATGAGCGTGATGGTCAGCCACATCCACTCCTGGCCTATTTCCTATTTCACAACCAGCCACTATTTGTTATCTAAAAAATTCAATTACTTTACTGGATTAACCATAGAAAGGTCATTAATACATAAAACATTTTTATCTTTTATTGACACAAATAACTCTTATGGTTATTATGGATTAATACTTCTCTGCAGATTGTATGGACTGTTGAGCCTCCCACCCCATAAGTGACAAAGTATAAAGTACACATTGTAAAAGTGATAATCTATTCGTCCCTTCCGAAGGGATTCCACATAATGTATCGATGGCAACTCCAACAGGGCAGACTTACATTGTTTACACATTGTTTATTCCTCAGACACGAGCAGGGGGCATTCTCATTAGAACTGCTGCACTTCCCAACTCAGCGTGACGGCAAACTCCAGCATTATAAAAAGAGATGGACACATACTGGTAGCACAGAAGTGACAGATTTTTCACAAACCAAAAAAAAGGTCACATTAAAAGATCATCCACAACAGTATTATCGAATGTCAGAGTCATGGGGAAATAGAGACGAATACAAATTAAGTTCTGTTTACTGCCATGTGAAATAGCTGAAAGGGACACTGATATCGGTTAAAGGACACATTTGCCCGTAAATCATGCTCTTTTCTAAGAAAAGTTAAAACACAAGTTCCGGGAATGAACAAAAGAAGAAATTGCAAAAAAAACTGCATTGGTACCAAAGTAATCTTTATCAATATTACTCAAGAATGTTGTTATAAATTAAGGAACGTGGAAATGAGTGCACCCAAAGCTCTAATCACTTTTCATTGACCTTCAGATTACAAAACTGCATACAATATATTTAATATTTTAATATTTTACCTGTGAAGCCAATATTAGTTGCACAGTTATTCAGTTTCATAGGTTTTTGCCTGTACGTAAAAGTAGGAGGATCCAGACCACCAATTCACCAAAATGAATAATAAGTAACGTATATTTCATGACGCAATTAAGATCTAATGTTAACGCAAGATCGGTATACTTTGGATGTAGGTAATATTATACTTTCAACCTTGTTCCTCACTGCTGAACGTATTCGGCAGACGTTTCATTCCATGTCTGACTTTCTGCTCTACAAATCCATGCTACGTTCCTACTACTCTGCTTTCAACCTTGCTAAGGAAACCTACTTCACCTCCCTCATCTCCTCTCTGTCTCATAACCCTAAAAGCCTCTTAAGTACTTTCAATTCCCTTCTTCGACCAACTACCCCTTTCACTAACCTTAATGGATCTGACCCAGATATTTCAATAATAAAATCAAAACTATCAGATATGAAATATCTGCAGTCCCCTCTTGCCCTTACCCTCCCTCTGACTATGCACCCTCCTGTCCACTGAAGTCTTCTTCATTCTCTACATTAAACCAGTTCTTTCCTGTCACTAAAGAGGAGGTTCATGCTCTTCTTCTTTCCCCTTGTCCATTCACATGCCCTCTTAACCCGATCCCTTCTCATCTTACCCAGTCTCCTTCATCTACTCTACTTCCTACTCTAGCTCACATCTTCAACTTCTTTAAGGATGCTTACAACATAACACATTAACGCCCTCCCATATCCCTTTAGCTCACCTTTCCTAGTCACTCACCTACTTACACTAGTGTGGCTGGTCCATTCCTAACAACAACACTTTTACCTTTTCTCTATTGTATAATACACACTAAGTAACTCTACACTATAAGTAACTCTAGATTGTAAGCTCGTTTGAGCAGTGCCCTCCTCATTTGTTGTCTCTGTAAGTCAAATTGTTATATTATATATTACTTGTTATGTACTGTCTACCCATTGTACAGCACTACAAGAATATATATATATATAAAACAATAAATAATAATAATAATAATAATATGTATTTACAACTCGATGGAAGAATATGTTGATCTTTGTATTCTGGTAAATCATAATTATGTGTCCGATCGCCATATGGAGTCCACAGAGACACACTACCACTATAAACTCTGTGAGTACTTTAGCATGCGTGCTTAAAAAATATCTAGCTGAGGTAGAAGCTGCAGTCCTGCAGCTGCCCTCCTTCACTGTGGTCTGATGAGTCTTGCTACTGGAATGGCATACAATAGGAATGCCATAATATGAGCAAGCAGCAGGTGATATAAACAAGAGCTTAAGAAGAACGGATTTCCGTTTCCCAGTAAATACTGGGAGCCGAAAAAGGTATTATTTGTTGTTTTTTTTTGTTTCTGCTGAATAATTAAGATAAAAAATACAAATTGGGGAATGTAAAAGACAAGCTAAACATTGTACATTTGCCCCAGCACCCATCAACATCAAATGACATATTGTGCACCATTTTATTGAGGTTTAATCAATAAACAAAAAATAAATCCACCAAGTTAAGCCAGCTTTGTCTCATTATTCTGCAACGAGAAGATGCAAAAACGATGGTTCTCTAGTTACCATGACGACTGTATAAGTAAGAATTTCTAGGCCTAAATGATTTAAATTCTAACTCGATTTGTAAAGGTTATTAAAATGACAGGTTTGGTATAGTATTTCCCTTTTAATAATGTTAACATTGGTTATTCTTAGAAGAGATGAATACTTTATATCACTTTATCCTCAACACATTAACTAGGTAAAGTTTGAAACCATTAATTCTAATCATATTCAAAATCAGATGTGAAAAGGGAACCTAACAGTTAGGTTTTATTGAAAAGAAAGCTTAAAAAGCTCATTCCAGATAAAATAAAGCTCCTGAAAAATAATACATTATGTACACATAATAAACAGAAATAGTTTGTTGTGCTTTTTGGGCCAAAAATAATTTAAAGTGCATTTAATTAAATAATTTTTTATAATTCTGATTATGGATACACAGTAAACCTCAAATCTCAGAATCATGTTCTTAATTCTAACGTGTTATATATTTTTTATATTTTATATAAAATCTAAGCCAGTGTTACCTACACAAAAATAAATTAATCATTCTCTCCATAGCGCGGCTACAAAACGCCATCAGAGCGAATTCTCTAGAGGATGTATAAATACAGAAACCACAAACAAAGCAAGACATTAATAATAATCTCTTACCCTGGCACTGGAATCCTTGTTTTCCAATTCCCCTGGAGAGATGAAAGAACAAACGTAATTCATTACATAAGTAAGGAATGTAAACGCTGTCAGATATACAGTATTCTGATTGCGAGCTTCAAGGAACAGTCTATTTTTATATTTTTTATATATTTTTATTTTTAAAGGGTCAGTTCAATGTTTCATATGGACTCCACCGAGGAATGGATATTAAGGTACTTTGTAAGCAGTTTGATATGCATTATTGACCTGTGGGGTGAAAACTATAATTTAGGAGAAGCTGCAGTTCCAAGCTGAGGAACACGCCCCTTTGCCCTGTCCAATTTTATCACCGCTTCGGCTTCTTGGAACAACCAATCATTGGCAGCAAAAGTGCTCCCTTTGAAATCAATGGGAACACTTTCTGTGTCTGCGTGTGGGGTGGGGGTCTCATTAGACCCCCTAGAACTGTCACACGAGCCACTGTTGGAGCTTGTCGGTGGTCAGTAAAGCTCATGCGCACACTGCTATCCCTGCCCCTTCACAAAACCACTGAGCTCTGGGTAGCCTACCCAGGGACGTTCCCTTGAATTGATATGAAAGTAGATTATATTGATTATTATATTCATTATTATATTGATTATTTCTGACATTTCTGCTGCATTTACCAATTTCTTTGTAAAATAATGTTAAGTTGACATGTTTCACTACCTCGTAGGGCCTCGGTATTTCACTTTTACTTATTGTTAAATCAGTCAATCCCTTCAGAACTCCAGGGGGTTCAAGAAACACCAGCCTTGTGTAATAATAATCTCATTGTCGCTGTGATTAGTGTAACAACTGGGGCCAACACTTGATGTATCCCTGGGACAAAGGAACCTTTACATGTACCACTCCTTATTTAATTGAATTGGATACGTTGCCAAATACCACATAATATCTGCTCGTAAACAAAGAACCGAGTATAACAAAAATTTACGTAGTATGAATTACTATGTATTTATGAAGCAACTTTTCGTTGTTGACGATACACTGTAATGCAACATTTAGCTATACTGTCTGTTTTGTTTTGCAGGATGGGAGATTTGTTTGGATTGTTGGTGTTTTAATACAGAAACATAGAACTTACAGTAATGGCAGATAATGGAGATGATGGATGCTGATGACTTAAGCGCGGCTGGTGGCTGTATAACCCTGGCCGCATGCTACAGCACCTGATCTGCTGCTGGGCATTTGCCCGGTGTGCCAGATGGCCAGTCAGGGCCTGTAAGAACCCTTTGGCCCATCTAGTTTGCCCATTAATCCTGATGTACTGATATGATGCCAATTTCTTTTCATAAACTAGTGTCCTGGTTTCCAGACGATCCGGCATGAAGCACATGCATAAGCTATGGGCAGACCGTATCAACCCTGCATCTTTGTTCAAATTTACAAACAGACACCCCCACCAATATATAATGGAATCTAAAATTATAGCCTAGTTTGCTAAAAAAAACCACTTGAGACAGCACTTGGCCAAAAATAGCCCCTGAACTCGGTCCAGTAGGGGTCCAGAAAACAAGCACTGTGTTACCAAGTGCTATCAACCAAGGATGGTCAAGGGCATGTTTATTTAGGAGGATTTAGCCTTCTTTCCTCATGAAAACTGCATTGTATTTCAATTAAAAATATGCATTGTTAAAAATATGGTTATATGGTCATTGCAAAAGGAAGTGATTGGCTTCTTCTTTAATTGTATGCCTGAAAAAAGAGTCTACAAAAGAGTCTTTTAAAAACCCTTGATAATAGACATAAAAAAATATTAACCCCTTAATGATAAAGCCCGTACATGTACGGGCTCAAAATGCATTGTTTTCAATGGGTTTAGGGACCGCCCATTGTCCTTAAGGGGTTACATTTTCCACAGTTGACAGTTGTGTGTGTGCATATACATATTATCATTCCAGCAGGGCCCCAGTTCGGTATTGACGTGTGTCTAGGCATCTTTGTGTACTTCCACTCTCATGCTATAATAGTCTGATGCGAATATCGCTCACATATCATAATATGGTGATTCCCTTTAGGTCCCCTTTACAGTATTCATCCACTGGGAAAAAATCCAATAATCATTCATAATACATTCATAAAAATGTAAATGAAATGCAATTCAGCAATTTGTGTGCACGTATGTTTATGTATAGGTAACTTTACATAAGTATATTTAGAAAATGTTCTGCTTTTTGTAAGTTGATTTTAAACGATAAACATTACATTCATTCTAGCCATCCTTGGGCTGCATTCATTCACGCAAACCTATAGGTCCATCATCAAAATGATAATTTATAAACAGCACTGCGGGGCATGATGGTTAAATATTGACCATATTGCATAACATCTTTTAATTGCCTTTTGAGTTTTGTTAATTTTCTGTTTTTTTAGGTATTTGCATCAAGTAAATGAAATAAATACACAGTGCAGTCAAATAAAAGGGAAAGGAGTTCCCAAACAGTGAGAAATGCCATATCCACGGTTAGACATACATCAGCAATCTGTATCAGCAATATACCATAAATAAATGAAAAACAACTAATAAATCTCAAAATATCCCCCCCCCCTCAAACATATATAGACCGGGAACCCCAAGATAGCATAGACAAAGATAGCCTAGACCTATCCCCAATGAGGACCAAAGATGTAAATTCCCTCCATGTCAATCATTTGGTTTAAGATCTCCATATTAGAAATGTAACCCATTTTGTTATTTATATTCAGACGCACAGTATCCAAATATAGGGTGTTATTTCCGAAGAGCCATTCTGGAACAAAGTTTGCAAAAACAAAAAAAATGGTCTTATCACCATAGCAACCAATGGAATCTTCAGGCAGACTAGATTATTCTGAAGGTTGCCATAGCGACAAGTACACTTTTCAAACTTTGCATTTCAATTGCTCTTTATAAATAACCCCCACTGAGTGTTTTGACAAAATAGACATCCGTGTTAAAGCTGTACAAAATCTAGCTTTCAAAACGAATCAAACGGGGATGAGAGCACCCTTGGCTTGTCTAGCTATAAACATTCCTTGTATTTTTTTCACTTTTTTCCTTTTTCGTTATATGGTGGAAAAAAAGAAGTGTCATTTACATGTAATGTAAGGAAGGTTTACTTTACTGAAAGGGTGGTAGATAAATGGAACAGCCTCCCATCAGAAGTGATATAGGCTCATATAGTGAAGGAATATATAAAGTCATGGGATAGGCATACATCTACCCCAAAACTAAGACTCTTAAGATGAAGGACTCTAAGGAAGGTCTAAGTCTCTACAGCATGAAAGTGGGCAGACTAGATGGTTCTTATCTGGTGTTAAATTCTGTTTCTATTCACATTTCCTCCACTGAAATCAATTGCCCACTAGAGCCACGGATTTATTTTAGATATAGCAGAACAGAAAACGCTTCATTGTATACAATGATCAGGATGATAATGGGAGACCACTTCTAGAGACCACCATAATAAGCTCTCATTTAGTTTGACGCTGATGTGCAGAATGGCAGAAAATAACATCTTTGGTGTTCTAGAGATACTACAGCAGGTGAGGACTTCTAGATCCTTGAGTAACTCAAAGCTGACCCTCCATGTTCTGAATGTACATCTGCATTGTGACAATGTGATAGAGCTGCTGGTCAAATTCCAGACATCGGAGACACTTGTAATCATCTGTTGCATTTGTGACGTAAGAGATAAAACTAATATGTACAAAGATCAAAAGAAAAACTTACCAAATAAAGTCAGTACAGTGGCTGCAGAAGGTGGGTTGCTTAAAGAATCTAGCAGTGAACTTGTGACTCTTGACTTCGTGGACTAATTTCTGTCTGAGAGCTCCTTTTCGACAAAAGAGAGGCTTCACAAAAGGCTGCTCCATATCGGTGCCGGCGCACACCTGAGCCATCTTCCGCTGGCGTTAAATACCAACTCCAATTATCGAGAAGTCTCAATCCACCAGACACAAAACAATAATAAATAGAAGAATGTATGTGGACAACGCCAGAACGCAGGGCAGAGAGGGAGAAGCAATGCAGGCAGGTATGTGCTGGAATCTGGAACGGTACAGCAGAGAGATGCTGAACGATGTTCTATGTCACGCACAGTAAAAACACTCGTGGTAAGTAGAGGGCAGTCGTCTAGTGCACTGTAACAATGCGAGCCAGATACAGACTGGATGCTGGTATCTTGGGAGCTAGAAGGAGGGCAGTTCTTGATCATATCCTTCCATAGGAGGGTCCTCACCAAGTACATGAAAAGCAAGCGACTGGGAGTGAGCAACATTAAGCAGCTTCGTCTCCAGGACCTTCCTATTAGCTTCTGCGCTGTGCTTCTGTTTTTTAGCCTAAGCAGCAGCGGGTTAAATTATGGGGCAGAGGAGGGCATTTGGGGTTAGGGGCTGCAGGGTGAGCCAGGAAGATCTCCGTAGAGAAGAACAACTGTGACTTTTGATCAGCATGAACGGATAAAGCTCTCAGGAGACACAGCTTCCTAGAAGTAAAGTCTAATATTTCTCCTTTTCCCTGCTCTCTCTCTTTTTTTACATTGTTGTCTCAATTAACCAACCAGCTATATTTTTGTTTGATAACCTCCTGCTGCAGCCCCATTAATTTATCAACCCTCCAGTTATATCCCCCCCTGCTGCCCCTCCATTCTTTATTAACCCTCACACTGCTATCACATCACTGCAATAATCCTCTTTCTCCGTGCGCTCCTCCTATATCTCAAGATTGTAAGCTTGCGAGCAGGGCTCTCTACACCTAATGTATCGGTTTGTCTTAGTCTGTCAATTCTCGTCTTGTCATATCCCTTGGATATATGTATTGTATTAAGTGCTGCGTAGATTGTTGGCGCTATATAAAAAAAAAGATTATTATTATTTCTGCCCCAAGTATTCTCTCCATCTAAGTCAACCTAAAATGTTGGCAATTTACATATTTCTCTTTGCACAATGTCCCTCTGCAATCTTTTCTCCAGCACATTTTAACCCCTAGATATACACCGGGGGAAGGATGACGTAGGACATGCTGAGGTTGCATGCACGGGGAGGGGTGCCGGTGGAGTGACTCTGTGAAGACATGCGGCTGAATTACCAGGCTAAGCAAACAGGCATGAACAGGCGTGAAGGTCCGGTTAAACTACCAGGACAATATACAGCTTTCCGCTGTTTTTCCAGGGAGTTACTTTGCTTTCCTGGGAGGGAAAGAAAGCTGTTTAAGTAAAATTACTCATGGATGATGGGACAGAGCTGATGGAACCCCCTACCTTAGAGTGAAGCTAAATACACATAAGTGCATACCTCTCTTTATATGCCCTTTCTTTTTAATGACTGAGAGTCTGTGAAGCAATTAAGTATGCATATATGTTTGAAATTTGTACTGTAACAGCTACTCTTAACCGCTTAAGGACAATGGGCAGTCCCTAAACCCATTGAAAAAAAATGCATTTTGAGCCCATACATTTACAGGCTTTGTCATTAAGGGGTTAAAGAAACGTAGCTCGAGATTTGAACTCGCCGTTTGCTGCATTGTTAGCTACTATTAAAGAAACACAGCTGGCTATACTACTGCAGGTGTCGTGATCAGGGTACTAAATCTCTGAAATACAGCCCAGAAATGCCCCCCCCCCCCCAAAAAAAAAAAACCCCAGGAAGAGGAAAAAACAAGATAAAACAAAAGTTATTTGCTCCTTATATTCCCCTAAAACAACTACTTTAGATTAAAAATCCTCAAGGTGCTCGGTATCCCCCGGGGGGCTCATGAAGTATCGCTAAAAAGTCTGTCTCACAAGAAAGTTTGGTAGCTGTTTTAGACAACCTAAATTATACACAAAAATAAAGAAGGATTTCAAAATGTATATTTCTGATCTGAACGAAGAAATCACTGATATGAAGGAAACAATGACAGAACAAGGGGAAATAATTGTGGATGCACAACAGGAACTCAAATTGTTACAAAAGTTCTATCTTAAGGAGTCAAGTAAAAAACCTAGAAATCAAAATAGCTGACATCGAAGATAGATCCAGAAGGAACAATATTCGACTTAAGGGGATTTCGGAGGAAATTACCCCAGACAGGCTCGACGATTATTTAAAGGAATATATGTCACAAAATTCTGAAGCCACAAGAAATCGGATCATCCCCATTTAAAAGATAGCACAGATTACGTAGGCCAGCTAACATCAATCCAATAGAGCCAAGAGATGTGAAAAGACCCTTTAATGCGAAAAGTGGGAAACACTAAACTAAAAGGATCCTAAATTCAGTGGTTTATCTATTTTTCCAGATCTTTCACTGGCGACGAGAAACAACCGGAAAAGGTTTAAAGACATGACAACTACGCTTAGGAACAAAGACATAACCTATAGATGGGGTTCCCCACCAAATTACTAATTTCTCATAATGGGAGAACTGGGTTTACCCAGATGATGAAGCCAAGTATTTTGAGCCCTATCAAAAGTGACAGTGTGTGCTTTTGTGTTGTGTTCTTTGTTTTTTGTTTTCTATATATATCTCATGGCAGGGAAGGATGATTGCGGTTCGATCTTATCCGGTCCCTGAGTTAGAGTATGTAATGAAAGTTTCCCGACACATTCGAAAGAATTTCAAGAGCTGTTTGTCAGGTTTGTGCTGGGATCAAGAAGACCCAGAATCTCCTTCTCCTTCATGACTCGTAACTTAAAAGAGGGAGGTATGTCATTCCAGATGTTTTCCAGATCTATAACTCAATAATGCTGTCAAATATGATGGCTCGCAAGTTTAAAAAACAGAAGGCTGCCAGTGGCTCAGATATGAACGATCCCTGCTAAATAATAAAGACCTGCTAATGCTGCTTTGGACAGGTTTAAAAATATTGAAACAAGTAATAATAAAACTATGGGAGACGTCTTCCACGTTACATGCTCTATTAGGAAAAAATGGGGGATACAATATTTTATCTCCCGGGAAACCCCGATTGGCATTCTAGGTATGCACTTGGACGATATTAACCTTAAAACAACGCAAATATTGAGTACATTGGAAGCTTATTTGAAGGAATCTCGTTGATCCCATATCAAAAAATTACAGATAATTAATAAACTCCTGAATAGTGAATATCTCTCATTAACACATTTTTAAAAGATAAAGAACGGGCACTAGTAAATGCGATTGATAAAAATCAAGAGTAAATACAAACTGATCTAAAAAATAAATAGATTTTCCATCAATTCAAGTACAAAGAGAAACCTATGGGAGTAAAAAAATGGGAAAAAGATATGAATATTACCAAGTAGAGTTGGGATTATTAGTTTGGTTTAATGAGGACAGTGCATAGTACCGCCATATATGAAACATTTCTAAAAATTACACATAGATGATACTTGGTCCCAGGAAGACTCTCTAAATTCCATAATATAGTGGGGACTTGTTGGAGATGCGAAAAAGATCCTCGCACTTGATGCCACATATGGTGGGACTGTGTAAGCCTCAGTCATTTGAAAAATAAATAAATGGAAGTCCTAAAGAGTATATCTCACAGATTATGGGATTTAACACTGCAAATGTTCTTGTTCCATTTGGAACATAATAAAATAAGTGAAACTGCTTTTTATACAAATGTGTATGGCTACAAAGCTCTGTCTGGCGAGATATTGGGGATCCAAGGAGATCTATGACATCATAAAAGATACATACTCGTTCAAACACACACACACTTACTCTAAAATACACACTAACACAAGCTCACTGCATTGCACCTCATGCATTACCACACATCACACCTCACTACACATCACTCCTCACACATCACACCTTGACTTAGCCTGGGCTTGAGCTCTTAATATCTGCTCACAAACTGGACTGGGGGTCAAATGCCAGTCAGCTGCAACTGAAATTATCCATGAGCAGATAGCTGGCAAAGAGGGCTTAGAATGCTAACTACATACATAGTAGCCCTCTCATGGTTCCCTATAGCTGCTAACCCTTCACTTACTTCTCCCAGTGGATGCGTTTAAATGTCAGTGGGCGGTCCTGGCCGTGTCCCGCGAGGGAAGGCTCCAAGTAGCCGGAGCTCCGAAGTTCCCAGGTATGGCTATGACTGGTCAGAAGCCTAAATGAAAAGCAGTTTAAGAAAGAAAAATGGTCCTTTTAGCCTCTATGGCTGCCTGCAACCATGACAACAGGTATAGTGAGATAAGAATATTGTGCTATTAGATGGATATCATGCATGAAAAAAATCTAATCCTGTCTATCATACAGGAATTAGTATCTGATGTCACCTTTTCCTCCTTCCAACTGAAACACAGAAAAGGCTCACAAAATGCATTTATGTAAATAAATCTTTTTTTTATTATTGGTTCATCAGTTTTGGTGATCTACAACATCCCATCACTCATCCTCCAAAGAAGGCTCTAAAAAAAAGAAGATGCCATACTTGTGGAAATGTGTATTTTATTCCATTATCATAATTATATAATATGCAATATGCATATTTGCCAACTATGCTGGTTTTCTTGGGAAAATCGCGGTTGTTGGCAGGGCAGGCGCCCACTGCCCAATGGGCAGGGTCAGTTGGGGAGATCACAGATCTGCCTCTAAAGGGAGATAAAGAATAGGAGAGAGATGGTGAAAGTAAGGAGATAAAGGGGGAGAGAGTGTGTGGTCTGATGAATCCCCTGCTGATTTTGTACATTTGCCCGCTGACAAAGACATGGTCACACTACAGAATTACAGAATAACAAAAAAATCCAGAATAACGCATTTCACATAAGTCATAAATTAATTTGTATTTTACTCAGTGAAATAAGTATTTGATCCTTTATCAATCAGAAAAATGTCTGGCTCCCAGGTGTCTTTTAGACAAGTAACGAGCTGAGATTAGGAGCACTCTCTTAAAGGGAGTGCTCCTAATCTCAGCTTGTTATCTGTATAAAAGACACCTGACCACAGAAGCAATCAATCAGATTCCAAACTCTCCACCATGGCCAAGACCAAAGAGCTGCCCAAGGATGTCAGGCAAAAAGATTGTAGACCCACACAAGGCTGGAATGGGCTACAAGACCATCGCCAAGCAGCTTGGTGAGAAGGTGACAACGGTTGGTGCGATTATTCACAAATGGAAGAAACATAAAATAACTGTCAATCTCCCTTGGTCTGGGGCTCCATGCAAGATCTCTCCTCGTGGAGTATCAATGATCATGAGAACGGTGAGGAATCAGCCCAGAACTACACTGGAGGATTTGGTCAATGATCTCAAGGCTGAAAACAATCAGTAACATACTATGCCGTGAAGGACTGAAATCCTGCAGCGCCCGCAAGGTCCCCCTGCTCAATAAAGCACATATACAGGCCTGTCTGAAGTTTGCCAATGAACATCTGAATGATTCTGAGGAGAACTTGGTGAAAGAGTTGTGGTCAGATGAGACCAAAATCAAGCTATTTGGCATCAACTCAACCCACCCTGTTTGGAGGAAGGTAGAGGAGGAAATGCTGCCTACGACGCCAAGAACACCATCCCGACTGTCAAACACGGAAGTGGAACCGTTATGATTTGGGGTGTTTTTCTGTTGAGGGGACAAGACAACTTCACCGCATCAAAGGGACGATGGATGGGGCCATGTACCATCAAATCATGGGTGAGAACCTCCTTCCTTCAGCCAGGGCATTTTTACCTAACATTAAAATTAAACTGATCATGTCTTTTTCAGCGGGCAAATGTACAAAATCAGCAGGGGATCAAATAATTTTTTCCTTCACTATATGTATGTTAGGGCAAGTGTGTCTAAGGGCAAGTAAATGTGTGGCGGCAAAGGCAAGAGTGAGCCAGTATGTCTGTGTACAAGGGCTAGCATTAATGTGCGGGTGTGTGTCTATGTGTTAGTGTACAATGCTAGACTATGTGGGATGTAAAAATGAGTGTGTGTGGGGTCAGTGTACAGTGTTAAGCTGTGTCCGTTAGTGTACAGTTTTTGAGTGTGTCTGGTTTTGGGATGTCAATGTTGAGTGTTAAACTGTGTATGGTGTTAGAGTGAGTGTGTTTGGGGTATCGGTATACAGAATTAGATTGGGTGAAGTCCACGAACAGTGTGTTGCTATTTTGTTTGAGTGTCAGTGTATGGTATTAGAATGTGTGTTGGCATATGGTGTTAGAGTGTGTGTTTAATGAGAGAAATGGGAGCTGCTATACAGCATCTTAAGATGGCCACACCTTAGCCGCAGTGGAGATCTGTGCAGCAAATGCACAGAGCGCCATTGATTAGACATCTTCCTGGGCAGTGGGCATCACAAAGCATTTGGGTAAATCCCTTGACCAGCCCAACGAACTGTAAAATCAATGGAGGTCTTATCCCACATGGCCATCTTGCAACGCTGAAAAGCTGAGCTCCATGAGATTTATCTTTGTGTACTCCCATTGATCCTAATGGGGGTGCTTTCCTGCCACTGACTTATTTAATTATACAGAGCCATCGAAGTTCTTCTTGCAGAAATGGATAACTGTGGTTTGTGAAATTCCACACATAAAATGTTCAGCTGCCCTGCAAACTGCCAGGGTTGTAAACACAAATCTCTTGCAAATTCCTGGTTCTTCTTCACTTTTTTTTCACATCATTAATTAATAAGATAGCTTTATACGTAGCATACAATCATAAAATAAGACAGGGGGATTTACAACTATCACTGTTATTTATAGGTAACCCCTAATGCATTAATAAGCTGAAATTATTTCTAAAGTTAACCTTATGCCTCAAAGCTCCAGAACTTGTAATGTGGTACCCATCGTTCTTGGTTGCTAGGAAACTGTACCATCTGCCACAATGCCTTTTTTTGCAGCTGTAGATGCACTTAATTGAAATACCAGTTACTTTATCAGCATATACTGTATGATATGTCCTCTATAGGATTTAATATACAAATATGAAAATAAAACATGTAGAGGAAAAAGATCTCTATTTAATACAGTTACGTTAACGTTATATTCATAGGGAAATAGAAAATGACAATGTCATCTGACATTACCAACCTTTTGTATGCTGCTCTAAACAGGTGATAAATATGACTCATCCAATGCATACTCAGCTTAGGAAATTTAGGGACTAAGGTATTTATAGAAACATGTCCGGTTACCTTAAACTTGGCTATTAAGGAAAATAAAATGTGGCGTCACATATAATGTTTATGCAATAAGCTCACATTTCGTTGTTAGAATGTTTGCCTATGGCAAATAGTCAAGGTGTATTCTGTCTGTTGACTGGACTTTGGATGTAGAAAACCAACATGGCTCCGTCATAGGAAAAGCTTCATATAAAAATAAAAATGTTTTTTGTGCTGAAATTGACACATGACACTTGTTTAACCCTCTAAAACTACCTACACCTTTGTGCAGAAGCCAACATACTTTCATGAATATTGATTGACAAAAGGTCTGTAATTCCCATGGGTGGGTTTGCGAATATAATCTCATTATTCCATGAGAAAACAATATGGTGGAAGTTTTTTCTTTATTTGTAAATTATTGTTATTCATTTTCAGGAAATATATAGTGGATCAGGGGGTGGGGGAAAGGAGTTTGTATGGGTATAGGGGAAGGGAAAAGGTCTGTGGGAGGGAAGGGGATAAGGAAATAGGACTAGAGGGGGGATACAAGTACAAATCAAAAAAACTGTCTCAGCGGGCCATAATGCGCATTTAACTTTTCAATGTAGGTTTTAATTATGTCTAAATCTCCATACAAAAAGTACACATATGTTGGCTTCCAGTGCACAACACTGGATCGAAGTCGCTACTGAGCTTTTAATTATATAAGTTAACACTTTATAATAACATTGAGGAAAGAAGAAAGAAAAACAAGAAGAGAAAAAAAAGAGAGCAGGAAACTAGGGGCTGTATTTCTGGGCTCGCAACATAAGCCAGCCAATAGAACCACATCCTTTTGTATCTTTCAACACGAAAGATACAGGAGGATGTGGTTCTATTGGCTGGTCTATGTTGAGAGGCCAACACGGCCCTTAGAGTGCAGAGCTGATCTTATTTTTTCAACCCGTAGAATCCACTCTCTGAACAACAGTGGCATGGGGTCCTTCCAATGTAACGGTATCAGAACCTTATCAATTTTGTGTAGCTCGAGATTGGTTGGGTTGTGTGGTGTATCAGGTATGGTCCTGGTAGGAACGGCGTCGGTCTGTCTGTAAATTTGGGAAAAGTTGAATGTATTTGTTTCCAGAATGGAACTATCTTCGGGCAATCCCACCAGATAGGTGTTAGTATATTCCACAAGGGGGTTAGTGGCTGCGCCCTGACGGATGTGAATATATGAAAGAAAGGGAAACACAATATTGCAATATGTCTCTTAAAGCTTATTTTTTATAAAATGAAGGCCGCAAGGGGCTACTCACATGTGGTGGGGGCTTCTTCAGTTAGCCCCAAAGTATGCTCTTGGGCGATATAATCCTCGCCTTAAAGATTTCTTTGGCAGAACTATGTAATATGGTTTTTTTCAGTTAGCCCCAAGATGTGCATTTAGGTGGTATATCCTTGCCTTGGAATTTCTTTAGCCTCAGCCTTTGGATCAGTCTGGAGTGTCCACAGTTCCTTTTTGGTGAGCAATGACAGAATTGCTCACTCCTCAGCGCATAGGTTTGTAAATTAAAAAAGGTCCAGGAGCAAGATAAAATAGTTTTTAAAAAAACATATTTATTTTAAACTTTTGGTAATAAAAACCAACAAAGGGTTAATATAAAATAACACACAAACGCGTTTCGCCTAGCACAGGCTTCCTCAGAGTGTACTACCTGTCCAAGCCAAGAAGAGGAAACCTTGGCAAGTGGTTCTGTTGCTACATCGACAATAACTTTGTTTTAAAAAGGACTTTTTTTTATTATTTATTTGTTTTTTAAAAAATTTGCTTTTAGCGCTTTTATCCTACCCCTTTTAAGTTAGTATATTTCAGTTGTTAAAAGTATTGGTGATTTTCAACAGTGTCAGACAATGACAATCCTAATGTTTTTAGGGACAATCTGTCATGGGTTACAGTGAAAAATTCTGTTCTACCAAGGATGCTTCATAAAATATCACCAGATAAGTGCTGCATTGTGTGAAAAGAAGTAAAAAAAAAAAAAAGCTTGTCATTTTATTTTTTTTTACTCGATTCTGCTTGTCACTAAATAACTGCAATAAAGAGTTTATTAAGGTTGCCAGAGTTGCCTTGAAACAGTGCTGTCATTCTTCCAAAACCTTTCTCTATGTATTATATCACAGCAGTCTGATCTGTTCCAACCACTTCTAGTCCCTTTAAAATAGTAGAGCGTCAATGAAACAAACATTCTGTGATATCAGAAATTGGCAGGCAGAGCAGAGAAGTGCAGAGGGAACAAATTAAGAAGCCTCATTGGAAGGTTTTGAACAAGAAACGACAGAAAAAACAGTATATTATTTTAAAACAATAATACGTTTATTTAACATGTACAAGTGTAACACATGCTAGACTCGTGCAAATAGACCAAATATGATTCTGAATTTTTGGTTTGGTTTTTGGTCCATTCGTGTTCGGACAACTAATTTTGTTTTCTGTCTTTTCAGTTCAGATGAAAATCAGAGAGCTTCAAATGCAGTGAGTAAACATATGCGGCAAACATAGGAAACATTTAAACTTAGGGAAATTTTATTTTAAAAAAAACAAAACATAATGAAATGTTTAATCTTTGAACTTTGGGAGATAGGATAACCCCTTTGACACACAAGATTTAATACTGGTGATGTAATATTACGTCAACTTGGAAAAAAACTTGAAAAATTGTTTCCTTAGTGTAGCAGAGCGCCTGCTGGATCTGGTCAGACTGAGTATCAGAGTAGATTAAAATGGATTTTTGATGAATTTTGCAAATTCTTCTTTTCCTTTTGCACTTGGGGGTTCACGTGCGCATGTGCTTCTATGGAGGACCTCCATTGCGCTTTGGGGTTCATGTGCCATGAAGCCTCCTGTCCCCTGATGTAGCCTGCCTATGCGTATCGCACATGCGATAGGAAGAAAGACCCTATTTGGCTCAATTGCTGCTGAAAGTTAGGGGCAGCTATGGTTAATGGGGTGTTTAGGGTTAATTTAGGGGCCGTTATGGTTGATGGGTGGTGTTTAGGGTTAATTTAGGCAGTATTGTGGTTGATGTGGGCCGATTAGAGTTAATTTAGGGGCAATTATGGTTGATGGGGGTTTAGGGTTATTTAGGGGCCGTTATGGTTGATGGGGTGTTTAGGGTAAATGATCTGCTGCTAACGTCTTGGTGCCAGAAGCACACCTTCAGAGGTCTTGTGTAGACCTAAAATTATGACCCGACGGGTGAGGGCTGTTTTGGCAGCAAAAGGAGGACCTACACAATATTAGGCAGGTGTTCATACTATTATGGCTGACTGGTGTATGTGTACTACAACAATGTCATAATCAGGGACATCCTTAAATGACAAGAGCGATCAATTATTTTTTTACTGAAAGTGAAGTACAAAAAAATAAAAGTGAAAAAGTAAAAAAGAAAATTCTAAAAGTGTAAAAACATTTCTTGAAAAACTTAGGCAGAGAGGTACTAAAAGATAATGTTTTTATGATAGCATTTAGGACCTCATAAGCACAAAAAATATGGCAATTCAATAATCAAAGATGTTGATCATACATTTTTTTTGGTTATTTCACCCATAAGACAAGTTTTTTTCCAGAGCAAATGCTCTGAAAAATACCCCTCGTCTTATAATCGAGGTCGTCTTCTAATCAGACCTCTAAAAATGTCTGCTGGGGCCATGGCTGCTTACCGGGCTTTGGTCGCGAGCAGCGTCTGTGCTACCAGCAGCAGGAGAACAGGAAGCGTCCTCACAGAACTCTACTTCCCCCTCCTTCCTCTGGGGGCGGGGCCAGAGAAGTTGCTCGCACAGCCGGGCCCCTGCAGAAGTCTTCGAGTGAGAGATCTGCAGTTCAGGTAAGGGGATGGGGGAGGGTTTTTGTGATTAATGTGTGAAGTATGTGTGATTAATGGAATGAATGAGTATTTAAATGTTTGTGAATGAGTGTGTGTGTGATAGCATGGATGTGTAAGAGGGGGGTGGTAGCATGGCATAGGGAGGCTGTAATCCCACTACTATCATCCCCAGGTTCCAGCATGTACTGGCTGCCTTGGCTTAATAGGAGTGTGATTGCTGTTAGCAGTTATATATATAACTGCTAACAGCTAAATGCATATATATATACCTCCAGAAATGGTAAATGCATATATATATATACCTCCAGAAATGCATTTTAACCCCCTATATGCCACTCAGCCCCATGATATGCCTTTTAACCCCCTATATGCCAGAGTGGCATATAGGGGTATAAGGCATATCATGGGGCAGAGTGGCAAATAGGGGGGTATAAAGCATTTCTGGGGGCAGAGTGGCATAACTGGGGGGGGCAGGTTGGCAAATAAAAGGAAATTTAAAAAATATATTTTTCTCAATCATAGCTTTTATTAAACATGAAATAATAATTTACATGAATTAATATTTACTGGTAAAATGTTTTTCCTATAGGGTAGTCTTATATTCAGGCTTTTTGTTTTTTTCCTAAATTAATATTTTGATTTTGGGGGGTCGTCTTATAATCAGGGTCTTATAATCGAGCAAATACGGTATAAAGCCTTTATTTGTGACTTACTAATGTCAGTCTCATAAGCGGGTATATATAAGCCTGTATTTTATTTATTTAATAGTTTTTTCTTACAAAGTTCTGGGCATTTTCTGCACTATTAAGTGCTTTACATTTAGTAAGTAGGATCCGAGTACTGTCTTTCATTACCTCAATATACAGAGAGATGGCACTATGTAAATATTTGTTCTCTATTTTTTACTCCATTTCTTTGAGAGTCATCAATTATGATAAGAAGTAACAGTTTTATTTAAGTTTATGTTTTATTATGCTTTTTTTATTTATATCACTTTTTGGTGAGAGAGAGAGAGTGAGAGTGAGAGTGAGAGTGAGAGTGAGAGAGAGAGAGAGAAAGAGAGAGAGAGAGAGAGAGAGAGAGAGTCTGGGAGACCTGAGACCTCTTGTGTGCCAGTGTGGCAACCCTGTGATGAGTGGCACCCAGAGCAGACCACCTCCCAAAGTACACCACTGCCCAATATTAAATCATGAACCCTTTTGTGGCATCAATTACTCAAGTTAATGCCAGTGTGTTCCATAATCTAGCATTCATTAGTGTCCTTTAAGGAAATTTACATAAGGAAGTACTGTAGCACAGCAACTTTATATACATACGGATTCATGACATATCATGCACTGCATCATTATTACACATGGCCATTATGTTCTTTAAATATGTGCCTGCTTGACATCAGATCTGAAGAAAATCTTGCTTTTAGCGACTCTCACATTCTGTTATTGAGAAATCTCTTTTTAACCACATCTGTGATCAACAACAAACTTACACTTTCAATATCACGTTTCTTCTGACTGGGATTTCAGTTAATCCCAGCAAGTTCCTGGTACATGCATCATCTGAGGCAGTGACATCACTTCTAGTTACTGCCAGCATTCCATATGCTAATGCCCCAGATCAGGAGAAAGCTGGCTCCTTTTAGCCTAGGGAGCAAGTACAAAATTGCATTATTAATTACATAAAGTTCTGTATCATACATTATGATGTTTTAGTATGGATGAGCCTCTTACAACCTTATTTTTAGACAAACCATGTAGTTATTAAAAACCACTGTGGCATCCTTACACTAATCTAGCATTTATCAAGCAAAACAACTTTTGCAGCAACCCATTGTTCTTACTTCTCTGTAATCTTGGAAAGTGAGTGATTCCTGTACTAATGCACATTAAATTGCATACTCAGTTCCCTAAAGAGGCAAGCGCTGATATAGATAAAAGCTACTGATTCTCCTATGAGCTAAACCTGTGCTACTTTACAAAAAAAGTAAAGAAAAAAATTATTCTGATACTATTATTGATAGCAAATGATGCATAATAAATCCTAATAATAAAATAAATGCTAATAAATGCTTTGTGTTAACATATTTTACATAAAAATGCTAAAGCCAAAACATGTTTTCTGCTGTTTACCCCAGGAGACAGCCTCACTCTGAACAGCCCTATCAGGGAAGGCCACTTTGTCAGGTACAGTGGAAGCAGATGCAAGAAAACTACATTGAACATCTACCTTATTGTCTCTTCACTTCATCGATATCTTGTAATCCAGAATCAAGGTAGTTTGTAATGTGGGACAAAGTACATGAAGTCACGCTATTGCATGCAGAAATGATCAGAAGTAGCACAGCCCCCACCTATGGCCACAAAAATTACAACTCTCCATGCCAAGACTAAGGAAGCTCTTCAGCCCTGCCTGTGACATCTATTCCCAGATGCATACATGAAGGCCTTCACAACATACCCTGATATTCGACACAGGCTGTCCCACTTAGGCCTCTATCTTTAATTTTGTTTTGTTATCTTGGTCTAGGAAAGTTGCACTTTACTAGCATAATGTACTAGAAACAGTAAAGTTGTCATACATTAAAGGGCATGCTGAGGTCATATTATGGCCATATCTAACTACCTGTTCTCAAGATTCTACTCCAATGTCACCCACAGTTTAAACATTATAAGACACTCCACCCAATATCAGGCCAAAACCGTGCTGCTTTGCTGAGCCCCTTACATACATGCATACATACATACATACACACATCCAGGCACCTAACTCATTTCAAAAAAGTAAATAGATACAATATTGGGTGGTTCTTTCTTCCCACTGTAGCTGATTGGGATATTTTGGTGTTGCTAACTTGAACCAGAGGCAGAGTTACCAATGCCGTAATAGTAAGGCAAATGCACTGACTTTTGACATTGCCTCTGAGCATGTCCTCTTATAAAGCTATTTTGAAAGTTTATATAAACTCATGTGGATATATGGGCCACTTTATCCTTTAGCAGGTCTCTTTGGTATTCTAGTCTAAGGTATTCCATTTCACAAAATAACTCAACTCATGCTTGTAGTAAGAAAGAATTCTCTCTGGCTTGACACCACTTCACCTCCATTACCACTATTTCTGACCAAACATTTATTTTCAATGGTCTAGGTAGAAACTTACTAAAGGGTTAAGGATATTATTATTAAGTAACATTTTAGAGTGATCTAAGGTAGGTATTGCAATGGTTAACTATAGCCTTTTTTTCTTTTGCTGTATGTATGCTTTTGCAGCCTGTTCTTGATTGTTTCTTGTAGACGTTGCATTTGCTAATACTTAATAAGCAACAAATGTTAGATTTAATGGACTCTGAATGTTAAAGTGTACCCACTTTGAACCTTGACCACATTTTCTGGGAATGCTGCCAAAAATGCTTATCATAGCTTGTGTAAGCCTGCCTGACCCCAGAAAAAGTGACATCTTGTAATTACTGTCAACTGCCCCAGAAATGTGTGAGAGGGAGTGATGACTTACCTATAGCAGGCACTAATGAACAAAACAAAATTTCATTTAGGTCACTCCTCTTTATCAGAGATTCGTATGAATGTGCAAAATAGGCAATTTTCAT
>VKOC01021517.1:0-78543 GCA_009364415.1 Spea multiplicata
AGAAACACTGTGTTTGGGTTCTTGTAGCTTTTATTATTATGTCAGTAAATTAAGAAGGTGAATAGAGAGAGGCCATTACGATAAAGACATGAAACTGTAAATTGTACGTTTTTTATTACATTATTTTAAATTAACAAAAATAATCGGCCAACTAATCGATTATTAAAATAATCGTTAGTTGCAGCCCTGGAGTATGCATTAGGCTCACGTAAGAGGTAGATGGGGAACCTGCTGTTGTATTACTGAAATGTTGGCACAAACTGAGGGGGAAAAGTGAAGTTACAGAAACCCAGACCCAACAAGGTGGTGACTAGTGATGTAGATGTAGGTGGGGATGAGGCGGGGAGTACTATTATATTAGCAACAGACTACATCATAAAAGTGACTGCTTTATTAGGTTAGGAGGGTGGCGTATATCTGCATATGAGGTGCAATGCCAAATGCAAGCAGGGTCCAATTTTCAAAGCAGAGGCGCTAGTCTCAGGCCTACCAGATACTATTTTGGGAATGACATCTTAAAGGGACATGCTATTTATGCAGACTCTGGGTACTATAATTTTGTCTTTCAGTCTATAAGCTGATAGTCCAGGAAAATGCAATCAGAACCCCAATGTACAGCCCGCCTCTGGCCCAGTCTGTCAACATGCCTGGTGGACACAAGAAAATTATTGAAGAAATCAACCATCAATGACAACAAAATACAAGGGCTCGCACAATTCAAATTCCAGGGTATGGTATGGATTTCAAAGGACCATACCCCAGTCTTCTTTGCACTCCATAGCTAATCTAAAGTAACCAACAGACGTGAAAGAAGCCCAAGCTCTATTGGGTACCTTTGGCTTCTTGTTGAAGTATCCCAAAGCTACGTTTATGCTCTTTTGTTTTCTAACGATTTCTGTTCTTTAAGAGTGTGTTTCAGTATTATTGGGTTATTTCAGGGTTGGAACAAGTTTACTGACGTAAGGTATTTTCCTCCATCAGCTTATAAAAGCCTACTCATGTTAATGAAGAAATAGCATCAAAACAGTATATGCTACAGGATATTACTACAGTGACCTTGAAAACAGAAATGATTAGTTTCATTCATTAAAAATGGTAAGCTGATGTTTAACGGTAATGATGTTTAACAGCATCTTCCTAACATCTTCCTTCGAGACTTGTTTTTAAACTAGTAAAAAAAATCCACCTTCATTAATTTTGAGCATATGACATACCTCAGGAATTTAATTTAAAATGTTTAAAGAATATCTTTACAATAAATGGAGCTCTGTCATAGTACTAATTCAAATTCAAATCAGAGATTCTCGTATCAGCAAGGCTAGTCAAGCCTAGGGTAATCAGCCTATCACACACATAACTCCTAGGTTTGCACGGCCTTGCATGAATTGGTGTGCAACAAGATATACCGGTACTTAACATCATGTAGTGCAAACTCAAATCTGTGCTGCATGTGTAGGTTATAATATTGATTGTATGATTACTAGCCTTGCACTACAACAACTCGTAATGGCTCATTTTAAATTGGCTAATCATCAAATTGGCTCTGTCATTTTTTCCTGTAGTGCTTCCTTAGAATTATGACATTTCATGTCATTATGTATTAAATGTAAACCCCAAAACATAACATCATATCTCATGATGAATGCAAAGATCTTAAACTTGTCTTCCAACTTGCATGTCCTCAATTGCAAATAAAATAAAGAAGGAGCCAGCAAGTTTTCCCTTTTTTTTTTACCCCATGGCTACATGTCCTTACCTATGATCCCTCATCTCCATAAATTAAACAGTAGGGAAGGTGGCATGGGGAAGTCGAATAATAGAAACAATATTTGGTTCATGGTGCCTTTTACCCCCTCCTATGATCTATGCTATGGAAGTGGGTTTATGTAATAATCCATATGAACGTGTAGTGCTAACCAGTGTCCCTTTGCTTAATCCCCTATGGCATAAGTCTGTAAAAATGAAATATGTAACACCTATACGATATTCATTCAATGAGATCAAACAATGCTCCTCATCTATGCTCCTTTGGAAGATGTCCTCCACATAACTAAATAAATACCTTCAAACAAAAACGGTACTATTTGTTCGGCTCTATTCGGCTCTAGAATACAGTACATGCACTATTGAAGTAATAGTCGTATAAAGTACACTGTAAAGGGTATAAGGTCATTTAATTTTAAACTCAATTAGACGTTTATTGCATCATCACAGTAATAATGTGTGAACTTTATTTTTATATATATATGCAGTAAGAGGCCTGAATTTTAACTAGGCTTAAGTTGTTAACCATTAGATAATATGTCTTCTATCTGCAGATTTCATCATAGTAGAAGAATGGATATTTTTTGCACAGAGAGAGACATGAATTTGTGAAGGCAAAAAGCTTTAAATTGCTTGTGCCACAGCTAGTGACGATCAAAAGGTCATAGTTTTAATTTGTGATCTTCTTAATAAAAGTCATTCTCTCCGTGGAGCTCATTCCTCACGTATACAAGAATTCACTGACCATTATATGCTGTTTATCATATAAAAAGGGTTTATTCATTAAGTGGCCATATATAGCTCAAACATCATAAATGGTTTTATTTTTTATTTTTTTGCATAATACGGCTGAATAATTCATGCTTCGTGCATAACCTACTTAAGGGAATTTAAACCCAAGGGAATAGTGGTAAAAAAAAATATATTTTATGCTGTAATATAATAAAATATATTTTAAATAGAAGAATATATATGAATACAGTGAATGAAAGCAAACGTGTACAGGGAAGACACATAAGAAACATAGTTAAACATATTTAAATTGAGGCAGAATGTACAGTGAAACCATTAAGCTAAATGGATTGAATTAAAATTTAAGATGCAGTCTCTAATTATTGAAGGTGAAGCCATCTCAATGTGGAGATTTAAAAGGTGCTTGAGATCCTCACCAAAGCATGTTAACGAGAGGCCTGGGCAAGTATCCCATAAATTTGTCATAACATTTGAGTGTTAATTAAATTTATGTATTTTGTCCCCTTACTTTGTTTACAGTTAAATTAAGATTTTTATTTAGTTTACATAGAAACCTAGGTTCGCCTCTGTCTTACCATTAATAAACTTTTAGAACCAGAACTCAGGCAATATGTTCCCCTATAAATTGCTCCCAATACAATGTTGGAAAAAATATTCCAAAATGATTTGAACAAATGTAGGACTGGATCGTTCTGAATGTAAGATTTTCAAGAAGGCATTCAACCAGTATAGCTTTAACAGAAATATTTCTATATTCCACTACAAAAGGGAAAAAAGCACATAGAGAGTCTAATTGCATGGCTATAACATGAGTGACAATAAAATGACTGCAGCATGTAAAATGGATTGAAAATAGCATAATTTTAGAGATATAAAGTCCAGTTAGTAGGGTATGTGGGAATTACAGCTTTCAAGGTGATAAACATTAGAAAAAATGAACACTGTAAAAATATGAATATCATACACTAATGAACAATGTGAATGCCTTATTGAGAACAAAAGTCATATGAACATTTAAATAAATAGGATTCTTTGAGCATCTGTATAATACACGGCCATTCATGAACTGTCATAAAAACAGAGGGAAAACATATTTTGTGTGACAATTTACAACAATTAAGAAATATTCTAGGGTTTAACCACTTCAGTCCCCTATAGACGTACCGGTACGTCCATAAAATGCATTTCAAGAATCCCCTATGGACGTACTGGTACGTTCTGGGCTTCTTGCAGCAACAGAGACACATCTCTGGACTCCCCCCCTGACAGCAGAAGCCACCAGAAGCGATCTCCTGTAACGCCAGAAAACTGTTACAGTTTTAAATCGGGCATTCCCTTCTGGGTCGCGTCATTTCTGACATCACCCAGAAGTTCACCAGAGGACAGGATATCTAGACCCTGCTGGGATAGCCGATCATCCCGATGAGGCACCTGTAGCAGCTTCCGGCGTGAAAAGCAAGGAAAGGTTCCTCGTTACAAAAGAACAAACAACGTTGGACTTAAAATTCCAGCCTTCAAGGTCCTCATAAGTGTGGTTTGTCTGTCTAGGCACAATAAGCAAAAAAGTGAGGGGAACTCGGGTTTTGCTTTGTATACTTGACAAACAGCCTACTGGAAGCTGATCTAATAATCTATTTTAAATACACACAAAGTGTAATTTTATTTTTTAGTAAAATATGATCTTTTATATTCTATACCATAGCAAATTGAAAAATCTTTGTAGACTTTTCAATTTTATAGACTTGGTGTCTCTATGTAAATGGATTTATAATATATCTTTTAGAGCATAATAGCGTTACAGGATCCCCCTAGAGAAAGTACCACATGTTTTGTGTTGCCTCATGTTAACACTCGATTGAATATATGGATTTTTCTGAGCCACTTACAGACCTTATAGACTAAGGTTTTCTCAACAGAATTATACCACCAATGTTTTCTAGCACATTAACCCCTACATGTTTTATTTTTCTTTAGCTTTCATGATTAAAACTGTCCTTAAGAATATCCTACTTCTGACTCTACACAGGCTAATTGTACAACAATTACGCTATTCAGAATTGAGCCAGATCTGGAGGACTTTCTTTAACGTAATTCAATTACAGCGGTGGGCTGTCCTATGGACTGGTAGGTGGTGGACTGGGAATTAAAACTAGCCCTGTCAATAATTGAATACCTGCCCCATATTGCACCGTGCCATTTTTGGATATACTGCACGTTGGGTTCTGGCCCTAATATTTTTTTTGTTTAGAATAGGGACGTTCCCTGCATTTTAAAGTATATTTGAAAACACATTAGTCTTAAATAAGATACATATGAAAACACATAGTGCCTCATATCACGGTGGCCCATGACATAATAGGCAGGGAACAGTATACCTTGTATGATGCAAAAAAAAAACATGCCTCAAATTAACTGTTTTCAAATTTATTTAAATAACAAAGATATCTAAATAGATACATTACTTTCACAGTAGGTAATAAACATTGCTAATAAACTTGTAGCTATCATAAAAAATAGAGATAAAAATTTAGGAGAGAGGCTGAGGGAGGGGGACATGTATGAGCTGCATGGATTATCAGAAAGACTGAATGTGTGTATTTTAATATGTGTTCGTGTATATTGTTTGAGAGGCTGTGTATATATGTGTGGAAAAGAAAGTACACCGTCTTTGAATTCTATGGTTTTAGATATCAGGACATAATAACAATCATCTGTTTCTTAGCAGGTCTAAAAATTAGATAAATATGACCTCAGATGAACAACAACACCTGACATATTACACCGTGTCATGATTTATTCAACAGCACATTTAGGTTTGCAAAGTTGCATCTGAAAGAACCACAAGACATCTGGAACAATGTATTTTGGATAGATGAGACCGAATTGGAGATATGGTTGGCCATAATGCAAAGTCCTTGTTGAAAATCAAATACAGCACATCAGCACAAACACCTTATACCAACTCTCAAGCACAGTGGTAGAGGGGTTATGATTTGGTCTAGTTTTGCAGCCACAGGACCTGGAACCTTGCAGTTATTGAGTTGATATGAAAGAAATAGGAGACGGTCAATATAAAAATCCAAAAAAGCAGCTAGGGCGCTAAGAGGTCACAAAATCCTATCAATGAAAAACAAAATACAAAGAGTGCAAAGTGCATGAAATATAATGAATTTTGCACATACAGAATAAATATAAGTAAAAAATCAGAATATGAAGATGCTAAAATGTAAGAGAACGCATATAGTGTAAAATAATTTGGTAAACTGTGGAAATAAACATTGATGGTTACACTGAAAACTGGCTCCAAATGATAACGTGGGACTATGTATAAGTCCTTTAAAAGGATGCCCAGGTATGATGAGCCTTATGGAGTGAAACAAAGACTCAATACAGTAAGTGCAACAAAAGGAAACCTTTAATGGATACACCCCACCAAAGCTGATAGAGACACCAGGAGGATGGTATTTCTTATATTTTACTTTTATTTTTGTAAATTTTTGTGCAAAATTCATTATACTTCATGCACATTTGGGTGTTTTCCTCACAATTTTTGAGTTATTGAGTCGATCATGAACTACTTTGTATACCGAAGTATTCCATTGTCAAATGCAACAGCTAAAGCTTGGCTGAAATTGGGTTGTGAAACAGGTCCCAAGGACACCAGCAAATCTACAACGGAATGGCTAAAAAAGAAAAGAATCAAGATGTTGCAATGACCTAGTCAAAGTCCTGACCTCAACCCAATTGAAATGTTGTGGCAGGGCCTTGAAAAAGTTGTGCATAAACAAATGCCTGCAAACCTCAACTCAATGAAGTGGGCCTAAATTCCTCCACAATCAAGCGAGAGACTGATAAAGTCATACAAAAAATGATTACTTACTGCTAATGGTGATTCTTCTATTGAATCATATTGTGTACTTAGTTTTTCACACATGGCTTCTCCATTTTGGCTTTATTATTTTATGTCCTGATATGTGAAACCATAGGATTCAAAGAGTATGTACTTTCTTTTTCACACAACTGTATGTGTACGGTTTTACATTGTGTGTGCATGTATGTTTAAGTATATGGTGCTAGAGTGTGTATGCATGTACATGCATGTACATAAAGTATGTATGTTTATGGTGATTCTCTCTTTAGAAGCTGATATATGTGGTCGAAAGAGACCTTTTGTTCTAGCCCTAGCTGAGCACTAGGGTAACTTACAAAAATAAATGATATATACTGCTGCGGTCTTCACAAACTACCCACTGGTGTGGTAAAAAAGTAAAACAAGCAAAATAAGGTGAAGATGCCACGCAAAATACAATTAAACACACCTATGTGCATGACATAAAACCATAAAGCAATCATCAGGGACGGCCCAAGACATAGTGCCACCTGGGGCGAAGTTTGAAATGCCGCAGCCCCCCCCCCTGCCGACGCCACTGCTCATTATACTACCCCAACCCTATTATCTACCCTCCCTCCCTATTATCTACCCTCCCTCCTTCCCTATTATCTACCCTACCCCCCTTGTTAAGTTTTCTTTTGAGGGAACTAGGGAATTGCGTCATTAAAATATCAATCAGATGGATTAATGCTTTATCTACAGCATACCATCTAAAAGACTTATAAATGTGTTATGTGCTTAAGATTACAACTGATCCAACAACAGATACATCCAAACACATATCAGTGAAATCACAATATGTATTCGGATATATCTCCTGAAGGCTAATGTGTCTTCTAGCTACAATAACTACACTTATCCAGGTGAATGGGTATATGGATACACTTATGAAATATGCACCGATAAACCCACCCACTGGCTTATTAAATTAAACAATCCCTGTTCTATCTCTTCTAACTTTTAAGGTTTGAACTGAAAACTTTCGCTTCTTCCAGAATACAACAGAATATTTTGGAACAACAACAGGATATCCAAGAATCCACAATGCGGCTATGATATAACAATACAAACTTTTACTAGAACGTTACAAACATGAAACAATACAAATAACAGTACAATAACAATAATCCCCACATTAATTGACACACTTACAACAAATATATATATATAAGTTCCTATTTACAATATTCAAACATGCATGTTCATAGTTACCTTCCCTGAGAGCTCCATGTTAGTGATGTTCCTTTATCATTCCCGGCCACCTCCCATGCATCTTGATTTAACTAGTATTAACAGAAACTGTGATATATATATATATATACACATACATACCTACATATGCATATCTACACACATGTCCATACACCCGCATACACGTGTCCATATACATATTTATTCACACAACTGCTTATAGTGTAACACCCCTCCCTTTGTACTTCACTTACCTTCCAGCAGTCCTGCGGCGAGTCTTCCTGCTCTGCCGCGGTGCGCGCTGCTTCACTGCTGAGTGCTGGAAATGACATCATATTCCAGTGCTCATCATTACAAGTCGGCACCGAGACCGAGGTAGAGGGCTCGTAGAGGAGAGAGAGGGGCACAGAGCGGGTACTGAAAACTTGATAAGCGAAAACCACTCGGCGTCCCTCTCTCTCCTCCGCTCCAAAAAAAAAAAGGCGCTTGGGGCGGCAAAGTGCCGCCTCTTCAAAATTACCGCCTGGGGCAATTGCCCCACTCTGCTCCATGGCAGGGCTGGCCCTGGCAATCATAATACGGTTGCCATACATAAAAAAATCTAATACAACATACAAATTTACAAACAATTTGTGTGCCTACTCCCTAGTGATTAATTCACCTTTAGCTTAGCACATTGGCTGCTCACCGACCCATGCTGGGGATCCCAATAGCACCAAAACACCCAAGATTCCTTGAACCCATGGACCAAAAACAAGGAAAAAAAGCAGGAATTATCAAAATGTGTATCTTATTTATTAAATTAAAACATATAAATGATTACATTCACGTAAGCTTTAATGCTTGTGAGGAGTGGAAATAGGATCTCCAAGAGAAATGCTATGGTGATTTCCTCAGTGTTGTTCTCTGAGAAATCCAGCTTTTCCTGTAACCTCCTAGTCAAGCATGTAGCACCCAATAGGCTTATGAAGGTGCTTAACCTCTGTTAATCCTTTATATATATATGTATTCACTATCAATTAAAAGATTCATTTATTAACCTAATCAGTGCCAAATGTATAGAAAGAAATGCCCTAGTGGAGTTAAATGGAGGTCACTGACTTCTATTCCCATGTGCCCAATGCAATTTCAATACATGCTATCTACATGTAACACGAGCAAAGCCATGCCATTCCATAATATTGATCAAACCTGAGTTTTCAAAAATACATACAATATATATACAATATATTTTCTTGTAATGTATGCTATGTTAAGCTAGATCATGCATTTTTTCCATTTATTTCCATAACACCTCTTAAAATATGCTTCAATCTTAAGTACATATTTTAACTGTAATTTTTTTGTCCAAGTTTTCTACATCTCTCATATAATAGAATTTTATGACAAAGAATTTCAAGCCTGATATTTTTGTTACATTATTTGTTACAATGGATCTATGGATTTATGTGAATGTAAGTTAGGGAATATTGTTCCATAGGATGTATAAATCATTTTAAACTTGAAACTCACATTCATATGAATGGTTTTCTTTAAGACATGAATGCTTATGGGAGTCAGAAATGGACCAAAGTCTGAAATAGCAAATACATCCTGCATACCCAATAAATCATATCAGAATTAGGAGAAACAGGTCAAGCCCAGGAGGACCATGTCAAAAATACATGAGCTTTCTTATATGAGCTTTGAAATCTCACCACAGTACGTCCTTTTTTTTAGTTGTCAAGAATCTAGTATAGTTTTGAACCAGTATATTGTCAAGTAGAATATGACATTACAAAACTCACCTCATACATAGAGAAAACTATAGTAAAACTGAATGATATGCAATGTACGAAATCCGTTACCAATTTACAAATTATATAAATCCACTGATGAACAAAGGTTTAAATATATTTTTGTTAAGGAAAACAAAATAATTACAACATACAGGTATGTTGAAATATTTAAAAAAAATACCTCTGTCATGAACGTAGTAAAAATACTCTTAAACAGATGTAATTGCCAGTTACCTCTCTTCTTAGAAACATTTGGTAGAAAAAAAAATACTTTAACAAAGCAAACTATTTATGCAAGAAATTAAGCCATTTGATTTCCAGTTTGGTATATAATAAATCTAAAATACATTTGTAAACTGTATTTTTTTATATTCACAATGCCAGGACAAAATGTATTTAAAAAGGACTGTAAATTGTTCTATAAACAGATGCATAAACACAATTTCTAAACTGAAATTATGAATAACTGCAATTATTTCTTTACGCTTTGCATTTTTCATTGTTTGATAGATAGCAGCTGTTGATCATTCCTTGCTCACCAAGGGAGTGTAAGCATTTAAAGATACATTTACCTATTTAGAAAAAAAAGCTATTTTTTTCCAATAAGGATCCAAAATTAAGGGCACATATTAAATGCCATGGCTTACCTTACAGAAGCAGGCAATAATTTTGTTATTTGATTGAATACTGAACTATTGACATTTCTGACTGTACTCTCAAGTTACTTAGTGGCTAATAGGCTCTACAGCTAGAAAAAAAGACCCAGTAAAATGTGGACACTTTGATTTAAATAGCTTAGCTATGGCTAAGATACAAATTATGAATTTACTGGAAATATCCCAAGAGGCTCTTGTCATATCTGGGAACATACTGCTCCAATATGTAGAGTGTGTATACAAAACAAGAAATTAATATGTAATAATATGGTCTTGACAACAAACACCTAAAACAGAGGCTCAGGGATTAGCATTCTTCCTTTTTATTTAATGTAGTGAAGAGTCGTTTTCAAGACATCCTTGAGAATGTATAGCAATTGTGCATTATACGTTGGTGTTACCACTATACACCGATCAACGATAACATAACTACTGACAGGTGAAGTGAATAACACTGATAATCTTGCTATCATGGCACCTTCAGTGGGTGGGATATATTAGGCAGCAAGTGAACACTTCATCTTCAAAGTTAATGTGTTAGAGGCAGGAAAAATGGGCAAGCATAAGGATCTGAGCGACATTAATAAGGGCCAAGTTGTGATAGCTAGACGACAGAGCATCTCCAAAACTGCAGCTCTTGTTAGGTAGTGACCACTGCAGACTGGGAATACCCATCAAAAGTGGTCAAAGGAAGGATAAGTGGTGAACCACTGTCCAAGGCTCATTGATTCCTACGTGTTCAAATCCAACAGACAAGCTACTGTAGCTCAAGTTGTTGAAAATGTTAATGCAGGTTCTAATAGAAAGGTGTCAGAACATACAATGCATCAAAGTTGTTTGCATATGGGGCTGCGTAGCCGCAGTCCAGTCAGGGTGCTGACCCTTGTCCACTGCCGAATGTGCCAACAATGGGGACATCAGCATAACTGACCACAGAGCAATAGAAGAAGGTTGCCTGGTCTGATAAATCCCTTTTCTTTTACATCACATAGATGGCCGGGTGCATGTGCGTCGTTTACCTGGAGAACACACAGCACCGGGATGCATCCATGGAGGCCTCACCTTGCAACTTACAAGACTTAAAAGATCTGCTGCTAACATCTTGGTGCCAGATACCACAGCACACTTTTAAAGGTGTTTTTGTCATAGGCAGACCCTCTCAAAACCTATTGTCCCAATCAATTAGATTTAAATGTAAAATTTGTTTCAAATATTGGTGTCAATATCCAGTGATGTTTTTACTTTTGACGTGGCCCTAGGTCTAACCGCCTCTGTAGCTGCCATCCTCACTGCTGAGTACTGGGATATATGGCATCAAATCTCAGTGGTGTTTTTTGTTTTTTTTGGAAGCCCGAGGTGTCGTGCTTCTTGTGGAGGTACGTCTGTGAAATTCAGTGATGAACTGCAGCAGAGCCAGATCCAACATCTACTATTCGTCCGGCAACCCCCCATGGAATATGCCAGGATTTTTTCCTTCCTTCCTCAGCCAGAAAGCCTGCAGGAGGGTCGGATCTACTTGGTCAACTCCGAAGAGGAAGGCCACTGTAAGGAAGAGGTAGGGAGCCATAAGGCCTCCCCTACCTCTCCCAACAAAAAATCTGGATTCCAGTTGCATCTTCACTGCAGTGCAGTACGCAAACGTCAAAATCGTGACCAAAGCAATCAGTGTGCATTGCACCAAATCTCAGTGTTTTGTTTCCTAATAGCATGCAGCTTCTTTTTGTACATGCTATAGAGGCTGAGCCTGGCTTCATTGTGTAAATGTGCTGGTTGGGGAGATCTAATAGTTCGCCTTTGTAACTGGCCCATTGAGATCAGCACACTGATAGTAGCCTAACTGCCTATATCCACCTAGCTCTAATACTAAGAGCCCAAATTCATGGTGAGAGAGTGTGAGGGAGCATGAGATAGAATGAGAGTGAAAAAAACAAATGAAATTCAAATGAAAATTTGAATATTCATGGTATATTCATCCAAATATACCAAATTACCAAATCTGTTAAAGTTAAAATTTAAACAAATACGAATGCACAAGCATAGCAGTTACAGACTGATGACAGTTTGAGTCTGATAGTAACTGTTTTGAGTTGTTAGTAAAAAGAATAGGCATTGTAATTTGCATGTATGCAGTGTGTTTTAGTTTTTAAAATACTGTTCCTGACTAGAGTTTAAGACGTTTGCACATTTACACTACTAACAAAAACTACTACTTCTAGTTTTTGGACAACACAAATGTCAGCCTCTCTGGCCCCTATCTCTCGTAGCCAAGAGTCTTCTTCTCCTGTTCCCTGGTCGAGCAGTAAAAAAAAGCTCCGCTGAGTACTGGCGGAGTAGGTAGTGGCCTGTATCCACATGTATCCTTCGATATCCTTAAGTTATGCAGGGGGTGGCCGCTTACACCTGTGGAGGGGGAGGGTAGCCTGCCCCACAATCACACTGACCCCAATATCTGTCAGTCAAAGAGGCTGAGGGGTATATGTAATGAAAGCACATCCCTCTGCCATCCAATCTGAAGAGGGGCTTGTCCAGCAGAGAGGAGAAATAAAAGCCTGGAGCCCTATGTATCTTTTATGAAAAGAAACAATTCTCATGGATTGTCTTTTTACAAATTACACATGCTCAAACAAATACTATTTACTGCTGTTTAAAGTCATATTGATAATTGTGGTCCGCTAGTGCAATTATCTTTAAGGGACTGCAAATAAGAATTGAATTTGCTTGATCAGTATTTGAAAGCGCTAGGCTATAAACATACATTTTGAAAGACATGCAATCAACTACTTATTCTGTTTCCTGGATTGCTTCATAATGTAGAAATCAATATCAGTTTGCTATTAAATGATATATTCTTTCTAACATTTCTTATGCCACTTTATTTCTAAATGCTACCAGTCATAACTAGACTATTTTTGTGTATTTCTATGAACACTATGAATGTCAAAGGAAACTTTTGTGAAGTTCTCCACAGCACTATATAAGCAATTATTAATCAACCATTGGATCTTCAATTAAAATCTCAATTTCATATAAAGATATTGTTTTAAAAAGGCATTCTTTTACCAGTGGTCTATGTGATAAATACATACAAGTAGAGTATTCAATCTACCGTGGCCAATATTCCATCTAATAAATTCTACTATGTGAACCAAATTGAAAGTGTTTCATTTTTTTTAGATTGATTGGTATTTTTGTAGCGTTGAAATGAAAATGTATAAATTGCACTTGTTTACACAGAACACTTTTACATTATATATCATTATCTCTAGGTCATTTTGCACACAACATTAGTATAATAAAAATGGATGACGGGGCTATTAGAAATCATTATAAATATCATGGATGTCAGTTAAATGCTTTCCAAGATAGGTCAAAAGCCAAAATAAAATGGAAGCTAAATCTAGGTCATAGGAAACATTAACCGGTTTACATTAGAAATCTTAGTGATAGTGTTTCATATGCATTTAAACAATACTTACAAACAGAATGCGTAAATGTGTGTTTTATGCAATACTACATTAAAATGTCACATCCCTTTTCATATTTTCTAACACATACATTACAATTAAATAATAACGAGTAAGCTGCATATCTCTGGTTTTCCCTGTTTCGCTACAATCCATTCCTGGATTTCCTTATACTCTGTCCTGAACTTCTGATTCTAGAGTTTTAGTCCTGCTCTTTCTAAGGTGTGCCCCACCCACTTATTACATTTGTCTCAGTCAGCAGTCTAAAGGTATGTCTTTCTTGGTTCTGTGTTTAGAGTCAGTGTTTAGTTTTAGCTAATTAGTAATTCAGTAGGCAGGGTTTAACGCTAGGACCCACCGAATATTGGAGTACTTTGGCATAGTGGTGGGCTACGCACACTATAGCCATATCATGTGACTAAATCTCCAATTGTTATCATATAGTCCTTTTTTGCACCTTTCGCCTGAGTCATCAGAGGATTTCAGTTCCTCTCCTCCTCTCCCCATGTCCCAGTTAAGAGATCCTATCCTTGCTTAAAGGAGAAGCATCTGAGATCTTAGCTCCTCATTCCATCCTGTGTGTACATGAATGTCTTGTCTGGCTATGTTTCTTGTTTGGTCTCCCTGTCCCTTGCTCGCTCTGTCCCCATTGCTTGCTATGTCTCTGCTATTACTCTGCTTAGCTTCCTTACTCCCAGCTTGCAGCATCCTGCACATTTCTCTGTTGAGCTATGTCTCATGTCTGCTCCAGGGTGCCTGCAGGATATGATTTTTTCTTGTTCTGGACAACATCTATGCTATGTCATGGCCCTGGTATGTGGCCGCACAACCCTAGGTGCTCAACACCCTGGAAAGTGCAGTCGCCCTGAACCAGGCCCTGTCCTACTCCGCTACTGCGCAATATCTCCTGAACACCATCTTTGGGCGCTCTGGGTCATTACTGTCGTCTGTATGGACCTAGTCTCGTGACAATCAGCCAGATATCACTTTATTCATTTAATTTTCCTTTTGATAACACTTTTCTATTAATCTCTAACTAACAATAATGGTTTCAATAAACTTTGCATTATTATAGTTAAAGTGATACTTTTGATTTTTTATTTTGTTTTTGATTTCTTTTTCCAGACTTGGATTTTCTTTACTGGAAGTGATGGTAACAGATATCGCCCTGCATCATTATACAATTTTCACAGTAATCCATAACAATGTTTATGTTTGTGACCCCAAGTACAAAAAATAAAATATATTTACACCTACCGTAATTTCAATGCACTGAGAACAGACCCTACTGGCATCCAGAGGTGCTATAACCTTCTAACTGATGGTTGCTGCACAAATTTGTAGTTATATAAAGTATGACATGTGCTAGCTACTTTTAATTAACAACAAACTATATCTCAGAAACCATTACTGATTTCAGAACTAAATAGAAAGAGCTCAAATCTGCCCATAGCAAAATGAATCCCTTCAAGCATTGCATGAAACTGAAAGCATACATGTGCAAGAAGCTTATAAGGCAGTTACAAGAAACATTTGAAGGCTGCCATTGTTGTCAAGGGTTATTAGCAAATTATTACGAATGGTGCCTTTTAATGCTGTACGTGTCATAATGCATCTTGTAAATTAAGAAACCACTACATGTCAGCTAAGGCATCTTTTTTGTTGGATACCTTTAGACACCCCATTAAAATATTCTGGGGTTTTTCCATGAAGCACGAGAAACTAGTACTTCTCAGTTCCATCATGTGAAAAAACATGATTGGTACTCCAAAGTTGCAATGCCAAAATGGAAATCAGTTCCCCAGTCTTCCTCTTCTGGGGATGCACTAACTATGGGGGGGACATACATCACCTTTCTTTCATCACAGGCTGAGGATCTTCTAGGGTCCCCCTGAAAAGAGGACATTCAAGTCTTCAAGATACCCCATCTTAAAGATAGTCAAAAGGCATAGCCTAACCCAACCAGAGTTTTCAGGGATCTAGCCCTGCTGTGGTAGTTGCAAAGTGAAATCCAAAAATCAAAATCTATACATGCTCAAAACACAACTACAAATAGTGCCTGTGAACAGTGTGGTAGTCCCATTCATGACCTTAGCTCATGGCAGGTTGGTTAAAAAGGACCCCTACACCACCAAGCATAGACAAGGGAAATTAGTGTAGGAGGTGAGTTATAAGTGCAAGTTGAATGGTCCAAAGTATAGATAGTGAGCATACACCATACAGTCACTCACGTTCCTAGTGTCCTGGCAGACCTGGACCAGAGAACACTATGATGACCTTCAGGCTTCTTGATACAAACTTGACCTTAAGGCCAAAGGACCAAGCTTTCCCTCTCTCACAGGTAATCAGAGAGGCAATTAAAGTATTCTAATGATACAAAGTAGGTGCTACTCCAGAAAAAGAATCTCCAAGCAAACCACAAGAGTGATGACACAACAAGGAATCAGAGGCAAAAACAAGTTTATTGGGGGAAAACACTGTTTTTTTATAAACAAAGGACAAAATAATTATGAGTAAACTGACAAAACACAAATCAGTTTTGGTTATCATTATATACAGCCAATTGGATGTCAAAGGTGAGATCACATGGATGGGCAGAGGAAGTTTAGTTAGGTTTTCTCAGCTTTACAATAAATAAAACTATAATAATAATTATAGTTTATAATAATAATAAAAACTATATAATAAAATAAAACTATAAGCTATGTATCAATAATGTAGCCACAAAAGTCAATTATGCATATTTAAAATGGTGTTTTTATTGTTGTGTTTCTAAAAACTTTTTAACTTGTAGCATACGATTAATTGTGCAATCTGTGTTGGATCAGGAGATTTGCTCGGGAGAAGTATTTCCTCCTGATTAATTTGTTGTACAATTAAATCAATTGCATTTGTCACAGTTCTATGGATTTACTTTCCACTGAATCACATTGCCTCATTTACATGTGTCATTCTATGAATGAAGCAATATAACTTCACACAAAAATGAAATTGTTTCATGTTTATTACTGAGAAAATTGCAGGGTAAAAATTTGGTTACATGTTACCAAAAGGACATTACGGAAAAAGAGTGCTGCATCTATGTATGGAAATATCTTTCAGACCTTTGATTATTAACGTTTAAACAAGGAATTTAATAAAAAAAAAGTCCACCTAAAACATTAAGTAAGTCATCTATTTCTCAGACATTACCTTTTTCTGCCTTTTTAAGCCATGAGAAGTATTCAGGGGAAGGCTGGCAAGTAGGGCAACTATCACCTGAACTGCTCTGATATTAAGGAAATGGGTCACCATCTGCAGCCTTTTCACATGTTTTACCTGTAATTCCACATATAGCCACTGGGATGCTTAACAATGGCTATAGGCAGAATTTGCATCCCCGTTGAATCCTTTCTGTTCACATTTTATGTGTTTTCACTGCATTGTCTTTCTATAAATAACTATCAAAAAATTGAGAGAGTTTTGTCTATAAATATAAATGTACTTTAGGGTGCTGTACTACAAGGCCACTTGCCTTTAGGCTGGACAAAGTTAGCCCTCCCCATGAGGCATTTTTTTCAGCCAAAATATATATTTCTGTTAATTTATATTTGTATATTTTTACTTTGCTAAAACTTTGACATGTATAGTGGAACTTGTGTCATCACAATGTCTGATCCCTACATGTAAAGAGGGATCAGGCAAATATTTCCATACTGGCAAGCTAACAAACCATTTGTCTGCTCATAAAAGTGAGAAACCCCCCCCCCAGTAGAGATTTATTATAGGTCAGACTATTAAACTTCTCCTTTCTCCTGTTCCTAGTCAATCAATTCTTACATTGTTCAGTTTTCATTTATCCAAGAAAATGGCTGTAGAAGAGCAAAAGTTTAAAGTTTAATTTAGAAAACCACTATTAAAAATAAGCCCATTTATGTGTTCATTTACATTACTATCTATAGTATTTGATCTTTTTTTTTTCTTTACTTTTATGAAGCAAAACCTTTTAAAGGCTAGTTCATTTTGTATGCATCATAATTTTCAAGCAAATTTCGGTGCAGCATGAGTGAAACGAAAAGCTCAATATATCTTGCCACCTGCCTTCTTTTTAATTAGTTAAACTTTATCATGAAAGATCTTGATAGTCCATTAGTGTTGTTTTTTTAATTTATTTATTGCTAAGTGCATTCAGTAGAATCTACTTTAAAAGTATCAATTTGCATTTACAAATATGATATAAACTATTTGGACTGTACCAAAGCAAATAAGAAAATAAGATTATGCAAATTTGTGAATCCATTTAATTAGGGATGGGTTGGCAAAGGGCATTTTTTCTTGGTTATGTTCTCGTTTTTACTATTTTCTTAGGCCGACTAGGCCAAAGCCTCGGCTGGCAGCCCTTTTGCTGCAGAACAGGAAGTCAATCACCATACTGTGTGAAATGGCTTCCTATAGTGCCACTGACTGGTTAAAAAGGGGGGATTATTGGTCGTTAATGTTTCTAATTCTCTTTTGGATACTAGTGGAAATGTGTTAATATTCGTATTTGGGATGACTTGGGTTACAAAAAATAAAAGCATGTGGGTTTTTTTCCTCCCCTCGACAAGTTTGTGAAAACTGCTCTCACTAGTATTTAATGCCATTGACCGTTCTGCATATTCTTATGTTATCTGTAATATGTCTGTAATAATATCATTTCTAGTTGTGGTAAATGTACTGTTTCAATCTAGAAGGAGTTACAGTGTATTACACAAGAGGAAAACGTGCCACAAGTGGATTGGACTAGGAAAGATGAGCTAAGGCATTCTGGAGGAAGGGCATTAACGTGTAAGGTTGTGGGTATCCTTAAATAAGTGGGGATTCTTTGAACCAAAGGGAGGGGAAAAGATGGAAAGACCAGGGAATGGAATTCCAGAGGGTAGGGAAATCTTGCAAGCGTGCATGAGAGATAGAAATCACTGGATGAGCGGAGAAACGGGTTAGAAGTGTATTTAGAGATAATTAGGGGAACCGCTATTAAGAGCTTTGAAAGTAAGAGTGAATATTGTGAAATGTATTCTGAAGTGCAAAGGCAGCCACTGACAGAGGTGCTAGTAAAGCAATTGGTGAGGAAGATAAGTCTAGCAGCAGCTTTCATGGTAGAATATAGAGGGATGAGACAGGCAAGAGGGAGACCAGCTAAGACAGGGTTAAAATAGTCAAGGCTTGAGATAATGAGGGCATGGACAAGAGCCTTGGTGACATCTTGTGTTAGGAAGGGTCAAACGTGGGCAATGTTTTTAAGATAAAGACCGCAGTTTGTTTGAGACAGACTGAATGTGGGGGAGAACAAGAGGTCAGGATCATGGGTGACACCAAGGCAGTGAGTGTGAGAGAATGGGAATGCTGATTGTACCATTATCATTAAGGGAGACTGATGAGGGAATTATAGCATTGGAGAGAGGGAGTATGTGGAGTTTGGTTTTGGAGATATTGAGTTTTAGGAAATGTGCAGACATCCAGGCAGAGACAAATACAAGGTAGTTTGTTACACGATCAAAGAGAGAGATCGAGAGAGGATAGGTAGATCTGGGTGTCATCACTATACAGGTGGTATTGAAAGCTAAATAAGGCAAAGTTTTATTAGTAATATTTACAAAGTTATTTCAACAAAATAATTTGATTTTGTTATATAAACTATATTGGCTAGAATATTATATTGAGTTAATAAGTGTTGTAACTCATCGTTGGTGTTCCGCAAATCCAGCCCAAATATTGAAATGAAAATAAACTACACAGCACAGTCAGAAGTCACAGAATAATATTGGTATGTTATTTCCCTGTGCAGTTACATTTCTAAGGATGACTGACATATAAAAAATGGGCTATAAGCTAAGTAAAAAGAACATTTTCACACAGGCATATCCATTTGAGAAAATCATTAAAAGACCTACAAACATGCAGACCTTTAACCTACACCTGTCATGATAGGAAAATGAAATTATATGAGTCATTGTTGCTGGCTCGACCATAGAGATGAAAGAAGCAACTTTCTAGGGCACAAAGCTTCAGGGCCTTTGTGTCAAGATGTCCATACTAAAGAAAAAGGAATTGTAATGAGGCCAAGGTTATCACAGTTACAAAATTACAAATAACTTTTCACCAAGGACCCTTGGGCAAACACCCCCCCCCACACACACACACACACTGCTATGTTTCTTGTAAATAATAACATTAGAAATCAGATTGGTGCTACTATTATTTTAAGCTCTAGACAAAAATATGTAGATTAGTAGGTATTGAAGGAATCTCCAAAAAACTAAGTTTGCAAAATATTAATATCAAAAAATGGAATGCTGTAGCCAAAACAAAATCTATATTTACAAAATGAGTGAGATTACAGCATACTATGATATTTTTTCACCTTTTTATTTTGTAATGTAGACAGTTAAAATCTGTTTTTTTTTATTTTTTACATTTTTATAAGACCTGGATGCGATACGTTGCCTGACAAACTGTGCTCTGCAGTAGTGTTAAGGGTCTTGTAGGGGCACAAGTCTTGTAGTCTGCTGGAAGACTGTTCTAATCACTTATTTGTCCCTGTAACGGGAACCATGGGGTCTACCTGGACACTGCTCCTGCCTTCTTCATAGCAAAAGCTTGCTATACAAATCACATGCATACCCTTCTAATAAATTAGGTAGATACTTCTAAAAGACTGTTTAAAGCAGGCTTCCCGTGCTCTATATATTCTGAAGTCATCTACCTATGCTTCATTCTCTAAATCTCTTTTATTGCATTGGGTGAAAAGGTTGTGAATCTAATCTGATTGGATCTTTTGGTCTAATAAAATGCAAGTATATCCATGTCTCACTTGGTATAAAGCTTTCTTGCTCCTTTTCCTGCCCCTGCACATGGAACTCAAGACATCAAATCATGACATCATAACCAGGTGCCCTCTAAGTGGCCTGAGCAATAGCCAGACAGGCAGGTAGAAAGAGGAGAGCGATCTTGCCTAACGGAGGCACAGGTTTCCTACCTTTCTGCTAGATCAACATTCTTAGAAACTTTCCTGAAACTGTCCCTTTCCTGCTTCTTAGAGGAGATAGCCCCATCCATCACTGCTACCACTTGCTATCTCCAATAAACCTAAATCATTTGATTTGATTCCCTGATCTGCTAGGCAAAATCTTAAGAGTTCCTTAACAGGTAAAGTGGCCACAGGCATTGCAGAACTGCCGGGCACAGTTACAGCTGCACTCTCTCACAAACCCTTCTTTTTACCAGGCTGGATTTTATGGGCATTCATACCTTTTCCAGTAAGTATATATTTTTCTGCACAAAGCGACTATCTGCAAAGGCACCATTAAGGCTAGTGGAGAGTGGAAATCACTAATAAAAGTCCATAGAAGTATATGTTTCTAATAATTGAACATCTTTACAATTTATCTCTGAATGATGAATTTAGGTATTTTTTCAGAATTCACATAATTTTACTTCAATCAGTTCAAAATAATGGCTAAAAGGAAAGGTATCTTAAACAGATTATGTTGTATCCTTGTTTTTATTCCTTTCTTATAATACTTAATGCACCTCAGAATTCCATGGATAAACAAGATTGTCTCAAAAAATCTATTGAACCTCTTCTATTTTGAGGCATACGTTAAATGGGTTTATGTGCGGTGTCTGCTTAGCTGATTACATGGCAAATAGATAACTCTTTTGATGAAAAAGAAACATATGCTCTTTTACTGTAAAAAGGATAAAAGTATGTCTTGTGTATTTTAATCACTTGGTAAGCTGATCTAATTAGACTTCATTTAGATTTTTACAGATTAGTGGGCTTGCCTCATTTTAGAAGCAGTTCATCAAAGATGTTACACGTAAAAATAGCCAGGAGCTACCTGTATGGCTTGTGAAAAACTGATAATAAAATATAAGCAGTATATTGCTTTTTTGTTATTGATTCCTTAATTCCGACTTTGTATGTTCTTTCTGTACAACATTAATATTCCTATTATTTGGTATTTTGCATTCTGGTAGTATTTTGTGATCAGTCCTAATCCTATCATAAGTTTTTGGACAAATACGTGTATACTTAAGTAAGTATGTAATAAAACATCTGTCAGGACGATGAGTGTGGGAAGTTTAAATGTCCTTTCTGCTCCTCTCTTGTTGTGTCATACTAAAGAGCCAGAAGATGACAGAAAGCAAACCAAACTAGGCAAATTATCCTCTGATTTAGTAAAGTGGGGGGGTACATTTGGGGATGCTGACAGATGGAGCACATTTCCCATTTCCCTTGATTGGACTGACAGGGCTGATTATATAGGCTGTGCAAAGCGATATGGTAGATCTACACAGAGGAGTTGTTTTCAGATACTTGGAAAGTTTGTCCTAGAATCTTTAGTGAATAGAAATAAGCGGAGGCACTGGCACCAATGAGCTCTCTATGGCCTAACACCAGAATGGTGTTTTGAATTCTTTTTTCAGCGCTTAGGGTTCTTTGGCATGCCTTTTTATCTTTTAAATGTTTATTTTTACTATTTTCAGTGCAACTGGAGTTTGCTCACTTCCTCTACAATTAAATACTTATTTGTGCTAACAAGGAATAGGCTTAAGGCAGTTTTCATTATATTACCCCAGATACATTGAGTTTCCATGGCAATGGCTGCAGCCAGAGGACATCTACAGTAACGGGTTAGCTTACGGGTGCTTTGCGAATGATTTCCTCCTCTTCAAATACATGTAGTTTGTATGATATCCAGATTGGGTTAATCACCTGTTATGTAGCAGGTTAATGAGACAGTTTAGTATCCCTGACACCCCTGCTTAAGTACTGTGTTTCTGACTTTTTTAGCCATTGGTTGGCAGTTAATCAGTGACAAGAAAGTACTCATATTGAAACAAATGGCAGCATTTTCAACATATGCGCATGTGAGTCTAAACAGATCCCTACCAAAAGTGTTTGCTGAGCCAACGATATAGTGAATATATCGCATGTAAGGAGATGTGTTTGGCTGGGGTGTGTGGAATGGGGCCAATGCATATAGGGGGTTCTGAAGAATGCCCCCATGGATTTGCAAATGGGCAACATGAACATTTCCAGCGACCATGCATTAAAGTTCATACAATGGCTGGACTATCCCTTTAAATATACTGAATAGAAAATGTTCTTGCTAAATGGTCAATTATAATATGCAAGTTTTCTGGGGGGGGAAGAATTCAAGCCTGTATAAATATATTTTGTGTTTATTTTATGATAATTATTAAACAGAATTACACCTGGGTATGATACATATCAAGAATCAGGGGCGGACTTTATGGCCAGCAGCAGCCTGATGACATAGTGTGGCTGAAGGTTTGATATGCAAAGACGGACACTACATTTTTATGCTTACTGTGGCCACACATTGCAGAGTACGTGCCTGCTGAGAATCAAGAAAGTCAGGTGCATACAGATACTTATTATCTGTTTTCTTTGAACACAGCCTATTGGATTGATTAGTATATCCCTAAAAGTGTGAGGAATGCAAAAAGACATGGATGGCATGATACAACTTACCAGGAAGGGTTAAAAGAACTTAACATGTAAAGTTTGGAAGAAAGATGTAACAGGGGGTATATGATAGAAACATTTAAAAAAGCAAATTGAATCAACATACTAGGGGGAGAGTATACTGTACTTAAAAGAAGAATGTGTAGTCTTCATTTAGAGGGGCACAGGTTTAAAAGTAGGGGTCATGGATGCATGGAATAGGCTTCTAACAGAGGTAGTAGAGGTTAGTACAATGAAAGATTTTAAGAATGCATGGGGTAGGCAAAACAGTATCCTAAATATAAGATAAGGCCAGGGACTAATGAAAGTATTCAGATATTGGGTAGACTAATTAGGCCCTATGGTTATTACCAGCCAACACATTCCATGTTTCTATGGTAAGATGTACTGTCACATCATGCTCCATGTAAAATGGAAACACTTGCACTGTGGCATTACATTGGGAATGAATTTCTGAGAATAATCAAGCCTCTCAATGTCCCACTACTCTCTCCAACCGAATTCATCAAAAGGCTATTCCATATAATGCATAATTATAGAGTGTTCCTGTAGCTGCAGATCGGACTTTCACAACATTCTGGTGGAATCTTAGGCCATTCTTCCTTACAGAACTGCTTAAGCTCAACCATATTCTTAGGATGTTCTATATGAATGTCTCTCTTGAGAGCATCTCCAATTGCTAAAAGTCTGGGCCCTAAATGGGCCACTCCAAAAGTTGGATTTTCTTTTTTTTAGGTCATTTTGCAGTAGATTTACTTAGATGATTATGATAATTGTCATGCTGCAGCATCCAACTTATACTGATCTTCAGCTGACATTATTCTGTATGATACCTTGATAAAATTGGGAATTCATTGTCCCCTTGATGATGGCACTGAGACAGCAAAGCAGCCACAAATCTTAATGCTTCCTCCACTGTTGGGATGATGTGAGTATTCAGTGACCTTTTCCGCCATATGTAGTGCTGCGTGTTCTTCCCGAATAATTCAACCTTCATAAGTTCATAAGTCCACAAAACATTTTCCCTGTAGCATTGTGGAGTTTCAAGGTGCTCTATGCATGCATTTTCCAAAATGCTTTTTTTGGAGAGCAGCAGCTTCCTTCGTGGTCTGGTTCCATGCCGATTCTAGGTTTTTCATATGGTAGACTTATGAACAGAAATGTTAACCAGCTCCAATGATTCTTTCAAGCCTTTAGCTGCTACTCTAGGGTTCTTTTTTATCTCATTGAGCATTCTACATTATGCCCTCGGTGTCATATTGCCTGGGCGCCCACTTCTAGGGAGAGAAGGCACAGTACTTAATCCGTTCCATTTATAAGCAATGTGTCTAAATGTAGACTGATGAATATGTCTAGTTAAGTTATGTCTATTTAAGATTACTCTTTTCCAGCTTTATGCAAATCAACAATTTTTGTAGGTCTTCGGAGATTTCTTCATCAGCAGATGTTTCTTGAGAATGGCAAACTCAACATCTTGTTTCATGAATTAGACTCCAGCTTTGCGAACTCCTGACTCCAATTAGCTTTTGTTGTAGTGATTAGCCTAGGAGTTCACATACTTTTCTCAACCCACACTGTGAATGTTTGAATGTATTCAATATGGATAATACAATAATTTGTCTGTTATTAGTTTAAACAGATCGTATTTGTTCATGATTGCAACTTAGATAAAGATCATATCATAAGATAAATTAAACATAAATGCTGGTTATTCCAGAGTTTATTTACTTTTTCTTGCAACTGTATTTTAATTTCTTTAAGTATTATTTGCAAGTGTGTTACTTGCAGATAAAATCTTCTTTTTACAGTAAACAGGATCATGATTACTGTGTGACACAATTAAAACTCAGTGACAGAAGCGGTAAGCATTACTCATAAAAAAGCTATTATTAACATGAGGTCATGGTACTGTATTTAAAATCTGTATGACAACATACTGAGTTTGTGATGGTTTCTGTACTTGATAAGACTGACATCAACGGGACAAATATGATGGGGCATCATAGCCGGAAAAAAAATCCAGGGACACTCAGTGCCCCAAAGCCCTACCCTCTCATCCCAAACCACATAATTAACATAATGGTGTTAAACTGAGTGTGTGTTAGTGTATAGTGAGCCAGGAAGGTGGCAAGAAGAGTGACATGCAGAGAGCAGATCACTGAGCAGTCAAAAAGCTGTACAGAGTATGGTGCAAGCTCTAAAATCCTGAGACTGTCCCTGGCAACTCTGGGATATTATTAGCTCAAACACACTACTGTTATAGACTCATTTGCTCCAGTCCTGCTGGTAAAAAAACACAGTAGGGTTTTTTTTTACCAGCAGGGCCAGATTGGTGGCCCTGGCACTTTAAGGCATCTACAGGTGGCCACACTTTTTATGGTCACATAGTGTGCGACCGGGCATATCTAGCCAACACCCACAAGCCACTGGAGAGGCAGATGGGGTGACTATGGGAACTGTTACCCAGTGGCCAAACGGGCATATGACCAGTGTGCCAGATTGTCAGTCCGGGCCTGTTTATCAGACTGTCGATAAGGTCAGCTGGTTATTCACTAAAAGATGAGTTGTAGATGATGTCAATAAATAGTTATGTTAATTAGGACATATCAAAGACATTTACATAAGGATAGAAGGTATGTTTGTCAATTATTTACCCACCCAGACTCTCACACTCAGACACACAGCCAGACACTTAACAGTAGCATACACATCCAGACAGTAACACAACCAGAGACTCAACACTAATACACACATCGAGACACACACACACACAGTAATACCCTGATGCTAGCACGTACACCTAGACACCCATTAACATACCAAAATGCACACATGTAAAGGCAAACATCCCCAGACTCACAGAAACACTAACAAACCCAGATGTATGTACACACACACTAACATACTGAGATAAGTACACATACCTAGACAGACACAAACATACCCACATACATACACACACCTAGCCAGACATTCCCACACACAAATCCAGACACACATGCTAACATACCTAAATGCGCATACAAACCCAGATACATACACATATATATACCCAGACACGCATACAAATACAGGCAGACAAACATAACAAGACAAACATACTAACATACTCCAAACACGCATACTTAATCAGTCAAACAGACACACTAGACAAATATCAAGACAAGCATTACCCAGACACACATGCTAACATATCCGGCAGAAACACAAAGCCAGACAGACACACAGCTCACTTACCCTGTCTTCAGCTTGCTTTTCATGCAGTTTGTTGCCATGCTACTTCAGCAGGGTCACACAACATGACCTTACATCGCCCAGTCTCCTTCTGAAAACCAAGGGCATAAAGAAGTAATACCAGGACTTGGGACTTACCTCTTTATCCCTACTTGTGAAGCATGCTGGTTCTGCCCATGGTAACATATCAGCTTGAATAAGTCCAACACCAGTCTTCCAGGATGCTGGATCAAAAGATTTTCATATTAACACGTGACATCCTGCAGATTTTTGGGTAATGCTTATTTGACATGAAGGACTGGATATGACACACGTTGCTTTGTGAACCCAATGTAATAATTAGAGAACATAGGACAATGTAATACAATATTCTGTTTAAATGAAAAGTTCACTTACAAGGAATTATTTGTAAAGGGGATACAAGAATGCCATCTTAATTACTGTTTATAACATCTATTGTAATCATAACTCAGTCACACATAACTAATGGAGCAACAACACAACAATAATGTTTTCGGCTGCTGTTACAGAGCTCATCATTTGTGGTTAAGGGATTAAAGTACAATGCATGAAAGTACATCTGATGGCTGAGGTAGGTGTCCCATTAAAGTATCTACAAACTGCTTTAATATGCATTATTTTTTGGTGAGGCTGCATGAAACACCGATGTGTCCCTTTAATCAATGGACAAGGTCAGAACCTAGGAAGAGTAAGACTCCTGAACATTCAAGCTTTAAATGGCTTTAGTCAGCAGTCCTTTTTCATACTACAGATTTGCTGCTATTATTATTTTCTTACAAGTTCTAATTGAAACATATAACCTAAAATGCTTACTAAAAAAAACCAAAACACTGACATGCAGAAAATCAATCCCTTTGATAATGGAAGTTGATGGATTGTTGATGTTGTTATGGGAACCTTAACTGTAATATATTGAGTGATACTGATATGTAAGCTTGCGTGGTGCTGTATTTTACGCTTAGTTAATTTTGATCCCAGAAAAGTAAGCATTTTCATTGATCAGCATCCTGATGAAATCCCTCACATGTTGCTATTTGCCTTTAAAAGGATTCCACTGTTGTTCAGCAGAACTGTTAATGACACACTCTTCCACTCATGGAATTTTTTTAGACTGATGTTTAAGGGAAGTAAATTAAATTCTAAAAAATAAACTATCCGAGAACGCATACAAAATGACTTAACAACATTGAAAAGCTGTCCAAAAAATTGACCCTTGTCTATTATTGCAATCATTCGGAATTATTGTCATAGTAATACGTGCAGAATGGATTGGTAAGCTAACTAGTCATAATACAACAAGGATACATTGATATGCTTAGAAAAGTTGGAGAAAAGAAAGAACTGATTTAAAAACAATGTTGCATTTCTGTTGAGTTGCCTTAAGAAAGAAAGTGGACAGAGTGCAGCTAATAATATGTTAGCGATAAAAGAACAATTTAGAAGATATTTTACAACAAAGATGTAAGAAATGTACCACCAATGCCACTGAATTACAGATACCACCCTTGGAACTATACCATAATATGGAATGTTCTTGCCCTTGTATCTCTGCTGGAACATTGCCCTACCAGTCGTCCAACTGTGTCTCTCTAATGGCTTGCAAGCTTGCATTTTGTTCTCCACCACTCATTTACAGACAAATCACCACTTCTCAATAGCTTCCCTTGTCCTTTTTGCAGCACACCATTCCCCACCTCCCGCTGTGTGTCCAATAAAGGGCTTAAAGTGACCATTAAATCAAAGTTAAACCGCAAATTGATACTCACAAGTCCTTGGTCTTATCTTATTAGCATCTTCCCCTTCTGCAGAAAGGCTGTGCCCTTGAGATGGTAGATAAATGCAACAGCCTTCCAGCAGAGGTGGTAGATGCTAATAAGATAAGACCAATGACTTATCAAGGTCCGAGTCTATACCTGGTAGACCAAATGGGCCGAATGTTTCTTAATGGTCATGATTCTCCATTTATGTGACCTTGCCACATAAACGGAATGTATCAATTTGCAGTTTAACTTTGATTAAAGTGGGCACAATTTTTTAACCCTTTATTAGACACACAGCTGATTCTAAAGTATATGTGTGTCAGGGTCCGAGCCCTGGACCCCGGCGAAGCCACTCACCGCAGTACCGTTAGTCACGGGTACTGGATCCCGCGACATGCCTCCTCCCTTCTCAACAGCCAGCATGACTGCCTCTAGGGGCACGCGCCTTCAACAAACTTTATGCGTCCCCGAATGGAGACACCGGGGAACACGTGTGGATGATGTCACACTCGGGAGTAGAGTGGAGTATCCCCCGAGCGGCAAGTTTAAAACCCAGCTTAGCTCAGTGCTCAGTAATTTGGCCGAGTACAGCATTCTATTGTGATTTCTCCTGATTCCTGTTACCGACCCAGGCTATTCCTCTGACATTGCTGCCTTCTATTGTCCAGACCCTTGTCTAGTAAACGGTTTTCCTGCTTTCTTGTGTACCGCCCCTGGCTTTTGATTGACTACACTGCTCTCCGTGAATCTGACCCTGGCTTCTGTACTGGACTATGCTGCTCTCCATGAACCTGACCCGGCTTGTGTACTGGACTACGCTGCTCTCCGTGATCCTGATCCTGGCTATGTGTACCGATTTCGCTGCATTTAGATCACAAGTCCCTGTTGTGTCTCATCTCTGTGTTTTTCCTGCATACCAGACTCGTCTATCTCCCCCAACATTGCAATGTGTGCTAACCGTGTGTCAGGATCCCTGCCTTTGGACTTTATCACTGATCTCCTGCCCTCGAATCATTTTACCACTCTACTACCCGGCTTACCCGAAAATATAGTGTCTGACCGTGAGTCCCAATTTACTTCCCGTTTTTTGTAAAGCATTTTGTGAACTACACTTTCAACGTTCCTTGTCGACGGCGTTACATCTTCAGCAATGGGCAGACGGAACGTACTAATCAGACGCTGGAACAATACCTACGTTGTTTCACCACTTAACTGCAAGACGATTGGAGCCATTATCTGCCCCTGGCGGAAATTGCATACAACAACCATATACATGGTTCTATTACATGTCACCTTTTCTTGCCATCTGGTTATCATCCATCAATGTTGCCAGGTGCACCACTTCCCAGTCCGGTTTCCTCGGTCTCCGAACATATCAGTAACCTTACCAAGACGTACCTATTGTTACGTAACACCCTGACCAGGGCACAACAACGTTATACATATTTTGTTGACCCTCATCATATAGCTGCTCCAGTCTATCAACCAGGCGATAAAGTATGGCAGTCTACTAAACATTTCAAACTCACATGTCCTACATGTGGGTCCAAGGGTGATGTCATTCATATAATAACCGATATATGTTATCATAACCGGTTACAATATACATATTGAATAACCAAACCCAGTCAAGAAATACATTTTAATAAATTTGCATTATGCCTGATGTTTATTAGTAAATACTTAATTCTGAACTGTAGTAATAAGACACAAGATAACTGAATTTTGATGAAAATTCAGCAGAAAAAAAAAATGTTTCTATTTTGTTGTTGTTTAAGAAAATAGAAGTCTGATTAACTGTCATATTGTATCTTAGCAAGGTAAAACTTTTGTCTAGAACAGAACGTTAAGCTCTCTCATTGGGCCTGGTTTTCTGGATACTCATGTTTAAGGATTTTTAAGTCAATGGAGCCTACATTCTGTTAAACACATTTCCACTTGAATATAATTAAAACCTGGGCCTACTGCTACACTTAACTGGAATTAACCACCTTAATACTAAACACATGATTGGCACTGGTTGAAGAAATCATTTTTTCTTAGCAAGACTGCACTGTTACATGCATGCCTCAAGATTTTTTTCCATGGGACACTTCTGGTTTTCAGGGCACTATCCTGAGGAGCTGTCCCACGGGCAATGGGGATCAGTTAGGAAGTTCATGTGATCTCCCCTGATGCTGTAAAATCAATGAAGGTCTATGCTGTTGCAGTACAGGTCTCCATAACTGTTCCCATATGGCCACCTATGATGCTCGGGTGGCCACCTTTCCAGTCTCACCCATTCCTGTTTCTTGCCAATTCCCTCCAACCTGTTAGCACATCCCCTGCTGCTTCCAGCTACGTCCCCCCCAATATGTCCCGATTTAGAGACCTGGAGGTACCTACATGTGGTTTATTCATGTGCTTATTTACAGGTGGCATATTTGTTTATTTACATTTTTACGGTTCATTGTGCATGCTTTCTTATTATCAGTATGTAACAACAAGTGAGAGTGAGAGACAAAGATAATTTATATGTACATATAATGCCAAAAAAGTAGCATTGCAAATTGTTATACAATGCTCATAAAACAAAATATTCACACAAAATAATAAGCCACTTGGGAACACACACACACAAACTTTTAAACCCTCTATCCATCATCCACAATGAATAAAACCCATGTAGCAACCCACCTTGCTTTTTAATGTTCTGTTCTTATTACAGTATTAGTCATCTGATAAACTAATTAAGCAAATAACTGTATTAATATTGGCCCTCTCATTAGCTGGCACAACCTATAACCTTTTTTTAAAGCATTTCATCTCCCCCAATTATTTTGTGCTTATTGTTATAAGCAAACCTATGAATAATAAAAGTTAATTCATTTATTATTAAAAGTCAGGATTAATGTCAGGGTATTAAACTAATCAGATGAATATTATAACAAAAAAGGAAACACAGAATTTTAAATTGGAAAAAAGGTATATTCCAGCCTTTTCTTTAATGTAGACTGGATTACATCTTGCATAGAACCACAGTGTATCCAAAATGTATTGGAACTTTAATTTTGTTCCATGTACAGGATACAGTTCTACATAATAGTGAAGTAAACATGTGCAACTGCCGTGCTTGGTTTAGGAAATTCTTTGTTTTGTGGTCAGGTTATCCATTATGTTTCTTTAAACCATGGAGTTCATTCCGGGATCCAGACCACAAAGTGAGTAAACTGACAGGTACCTAATTTCCACAAGAATTAATGTGTAATGTGTTGCAAAATAAAAAAAACCCCTGAAAACTTTGATCTCTCTTTTTTATTTTAATACTTCTTGTATTGTTTTCTTACAGCATGTTTTGTGCAGATGTACATAATGCTTATATGTGGTAGGATATTACATTAGTAGTAGTGATTTATTCTGGCAGAAGGCTCCCTGTACAGCTCTTACTTAATGGACTGGTTGGGGAGATCAATGATCTACCTTGCAACCAGACCATTTCGACTAATGCAGAGCCTCCATAACATGCAATATTTGCACTTTGCACTACATATGAATCCAACATAGCAAAGGTGAGTATCAGACCTATGAATGTCCCAAGTTTTAAAAACCACTGATTAGTAGTTAATTTAAAGCTGTAGTATGTGTGATGTTTCCTCAATATTCACAAAGCCCATTTCTTAATATAGTCAACAAGGACTAGACCTCCACAACAATTTACAGATAAAGTCTATACTGTATATTCCATTTTTCTGAAACAATTTCCTTTGCATGAAAAAAACATATTTTGCCATATTTACCAGATAAACTATAATACTTTCTAATGAATACAAATTCATTTTATGTGGTAGACTGATATTTTAAGCCTATAATATACATTGGGTTCTATGGGTGATATTCCACTTACACCATTAATAAAGTAAAAACAAATAATATGGAGTAAAGCAAGCATAAATAAGATAAACTATAATCTAATGTAATTATTTTTTTGAATTTGAATAAAATTGAATGTAATCAAAAGAAGAAAATAGAATCCTATGATTAGACTTGAAGCAAAACCAGAACCTATGGGAGATAACTATTAAGTCCTTGTTTGGAGTTCTGTGTTTTAGCACATTCTGCATTTACATTTGGAATATGATGCACATACCTGCTATGGGACTGAATTTCTCCGAAAAGTAAGGAGTAAGCAGCTGTAGTAGTAGGACACTGGGAAGACAATGGCAGGTAGACACTAGGTGCTAAATCCCCTGCCCCCAAATTGGAAAAATACTTAAAGAATTGTTCTCTTAGAGTAAGGATGCAGATTACAGCAGCAGAGGCAAGGCACGGGGTAGGCATGGGCAGAGAAACAAGATCTAACCATATGGTACAAGAATGAATCTCTCATTGATATTGGTGACAAATTAGGGCTGGCAAGGGACTGTGCAATGCATATGTTTTTAGTTCTTGAACTACCAATCTCTAGTTTGTGGATAACACGAAACAGAAAAATCAATAATATTGGTGACAAATGCACACCCTTTGTTGCAGTTCTCAAACACTGTTCCTGAATTCAATTTAAAGTAGCTGCACATTTATGTGTAATGCATCATTTACATACAAACATATAGTTTGAAAGCAGGTAAGTACCATTTGACACATGTAGTCTAATCATTTTTTTCTGACGGTAAAAAACTCAAAACTTATTCTGTCCTTACATTATTATTGGTATCATTTAATAAACATTTTTATCAACATCCATATTTTATGTGTGAGCAGTAGCGTACCTAGCAGGGGGTGGGGGGGCTGCCCGCCCGTGTGCCGCTCATTAGGGGGATGCCACTACCCCTCCAGAGACGGACAGTGATGTCCGCCTCTAAAGGAGCAGGCTCCGTTGTGATAAGACTTATGCTTTATCACCGTCAATGTTTGCATCAGTATATAGTGATAGGACTTATGTTGTACCACCGTCAATGTCTGCCTCAGTATATAATGATTGTGGTTATGCAGTACCCCTGTCAATATCTGCCTCAGTATATAATGATAGCAGTTATCCTGTACCACCATCAATGTCTGCATCAGTATATAACGATAGATGCTATGCAGTTTTAAAATATGTGTGTGTGTGTGTGGGGGGGGTGCCACATACAGGATCCACCCCAGGAGACAAATACAACCAATGTATATCTACTGAAACAAGTTATTTTTTTCCAATCCATGATGCACAAAGGTAAACGCACAAATTTGTCCATTAGTAGGTATAATAGTTACTGAATCTCCGCAAATCTACCCTGCTCCAGGATCAATGTGCACATTATCCCTTTCAGCTAAACAACAATATATTAAGGTTGTTTTTACAATGACCATTCCTGTAGCATTCTTGCTATTCTGTTTTATCGAGCTCTGAAGGATAGGCTTCCTATAAAACTTTGTATTATCCTTCCAATTTTCAACGCCGAAAGACAGAACAAACAATGTACAACAAATTGTAATTTTCCTTAATCAAGCTTGGGTTAAATGAATTATAATCTAAACTATCCATTGATCTGTTGTACTGCAAGAAACATTTATCATTGGCCTGCGCACTTTATATGCGTTTTCAATGAATAGCAACGTTCTTAATCACAAATAGCACCTGCTTGGGATTGTACTGTTAGTCACTGTGGTACATGACTTCTCTCCATCCATCCTAGTAATTGAAAACAGATAAAGTATGTAATTCCCATCTTTGTCTTGTTTAAGTAGCCTCCTACTGTTATACAGAGGTGCAAACCGTTCCAATTAGACATTAGCTAAGATGTATGAGACCTGTTTAATTAGCTAAACAAAAAAAGGAAACTGGAAGACCAAGTTGTCAGTAAAAATACATTTTACCTCTAAATGTGTACTAATGACACCGCAGGGAGTCGAAATTAAATATCCATTTATGATCCTCTTCGCCTTCTGTACCAATATGTATTAAAAATTTGCTATTATTATTGTCAATTTTAAATTTTCTCACTGTCCCCTATTTTAACAGCGCTACAGAATCTGCTGCGCTGCATAAATGTTATGTAATTAATATTATCTTGTATTGGTATTAAAAATATAGATCGCAGGTAAGAACCATTTTGGCCCGTCTTTTCTGCCTGTTTTTTTTCGGCTGTAAAGACACAAACCTTAATCAGTCTTTGGTCACTTCTTAGATTAAGGATAGCCATATGCCTAGCCCATGAATTTTTAAATTCCCTCACTATATTAAGCTCTATTACCACTGCCAGGAGGCTGTTTCATTTGTCTACCACTCTCTTAATAAAGTAAAAAAGTATCCCTGGCCCTTAGTTTACAGAGTGGGATACTTCAGTATTTCATATAGACTTACTTGAACATTTTCACCATATCAACAATAATTATACATTTGCTTTACTTTTCAATTCTTCTTATTATTTTTAATGGTTAGTCATGAGTAACTTTACAGGCCCTTAGCTCATTTTAATTAGATAAGATAATTCCATAAACTAAATGCTAATTATTTTTTTCTCAAAATCTAAGTACAGAAGCAATTAATTAATGAAAACATTTTCATGGTGTTTTATTAAACAAGTATTAGGTACTTGAAATATATTTCATCCCCAACAGAATAAAAAAGTCAAGTGCTAACAGGGGATTTTAGAATGAGAGTAATATAAATCATTTCTTCAATTTGGTAACTTTTTTCTATTTAACTTAACTTTAATTAACCATCTAATTTCATGCTGTCATATTGTCAGTGGAAATTATCTGTAGTGTACATATGCACAGGTACTTTAGACTAAGTGAGAGACTTTCAACTAAAAAAAACAAAAAACAGACAGCAGAATTTAAAAAAAATATATTTTATGATTTTTTAGTAAAAAATAAATTTCAACATAGTAACATGTCAGGATACTTAAAAACACAGAAATGGTCAAGAATTTTTTTCAATTTCTATTGCAACAACCTATAACAGATATTCGGTTTGGAAGCCGAACCATTTTGCCTTGGTTAAGGGACACTGTATGTAAGTTAGAACTCACCTCTCATGGGGTGCCTTGACCTGGGAGGTGATCATATGTGCTTTGGCCAAAATACTGACTGGCGGCATATTGCTAGGGAATTGGGAAAAGGGTAAATGCAAATCAGGAGACACTAGGAAAAATCAAAGGAACTGCTCAGCTATCACATGCATTAATGTGCATATGATTGCTTTCTGTTAATGTTTTGGGCATGTAATGTTACCAGGAATGGTGTCCCTGTTTACAATGCTGCATTTCTGTTTCAAAAGTATTACATTTGGCAGCTTTAATGTGATGTTTGACAAATAATATATATATACATCAGCAATCAAGAATTTTTATAAATCAAGAATATTTATGGCTAAGTAATTGCAAAAAAAAGAAAATATAAAAGTCTCAAAAATCTAGCATAAAATTCAAATCAAGCACATCCAATACAAAAAAAAGCTTTTAAAAAATATGTTTTGTTCCCATGGGATACCAAAGTCACAGACTTTATCATCTAATATGAGAAATGTGTCATTAGAAGTGATTAGAAACATGCAGAAACATTTTTAGGCAATTCCTACATATCAAGATGGAATTGTACACATATTTTTGTTTTGCCATTGGTTGGATGAAGGCTATATAGGTTACAAAAAAAGATTAGTCCATTAGTATTGCGCATTAATGACCAAGAGCCTTTTGGATACTTATCTGCTTTCTAGATATAATATTCAAAATGTAGTCAACATATGAAGTAGGATAACAATACCAAGATGGACCTAAATAAATCCCCCTGGTTTCTCTTAACAAAGTTTGAAGGGAGAGCTGGTATCTTCTGGCTCAGGGGCAGGTATAGCTGAGCGCCCACCCAGCCCCTAGCACCCCTCAGTAACTAACTTACACACTAGCAGGCACACTTACACACACTCACTGTAACACATACACACAAATACTTCCCATGCATACTTACTGTAACACACACTTACACTAAATTATATTTATTCCATCAAACTCCACTCTATCTTTCAAATCTCATGCACATAGCACCTTGCTTGGATTTTTTTCTTACAGAGTGCAAGCAGCTACACTTTCACCATGATATTATGTGACCCTCACTGCACAGTGCCTCCACACGAAAAAACTTCAGTCTCAAAAATAGTGCCTTGACCACCTTGGGTGGAGCCTTGTCCTCCAAGAAAAACTGAGGACAAATGTTAAGGGTGCATACGCAGGATAATCAGGACAAGCCATAGTCATAGAGCTGTATTTCAGGGTAGTCAATAATAGAACTAATTCAGGGAGTTGGAGTTCAGGATAGTTGATACAAGAGCAGAGGACAGGGAGCCAGAAAACATAATAGTCGAATTCAAGCCAAATCAAACACGTCCGTGGCCCTCTTGTGTGTGACACAGAAGCCGGAGAAGAAGCAGATGAGTAGCTGGACCTGACAGAGGAACTGGGTACATTAGAAACCATCGAGTGGTGAAGGACATTGGATGATGGGTGTCCCTGAGGGCAGGAGGCCTACCCTGGCAGCAGGTAGGTGACAATCGTATATTAATATTTATAATTTAATATATTTCAGATCATTTTGGTCACAAATCTTGAAATGAAGAACATTGACCATAAATCTACAAGATCTATTGTTAAGAGAACATAAAATAACTGCTCTTTATTGCCAATACCTTGACCTAAGTAAAAAAAGACTAAATCAAGACATTTGAGAAGTGAAAACTGTTAAATCTCAATAAACAGAAGAATTCATCCGCGGGGAGAGTACTTCAACCTAAATATGCAACACCAGAACCATTAGAAAATATACGTTACTGATTCTATGAATTATTTCCATGACTATTGGTTTGTATAGCGCCATGCATGTAAGTACAACCTATTTTTAGTTTATATAAGAAGAATAATATATTGTTGTCAAAGAAGCGCATGTTCCTAGGTTCCTTTGGCTGACTTCCCTTGTGTGCAAGAGGAACTTCCTGATAACTGCTGATGAGATTGAGAAGTAAAGTGAAGGAAAAAATTATTTGATCCCCTGCTGATTTTGTATGTTTGACCACTAACAAAGACATACTCAGTCTATAAGTTTAATGGTAGGTTTATTTGAACAGTGAGAGACAGAACAACAAATCCAGAATAACGCATTTCAAATAAGTTATAAATTGATCACAAAACTCACAAACTGCAACTCTCAAACTAGTTTCTTGAAAATGACAATGAGTTCACTATATTCCAATGGCCTCCACAGTCACCAGATCTCAATTCCAATAGAGCACCTTTGGATGTGGATGGAACAGGAAATCGCATCATGGGTTGCAGCCAACAAATCTGCAGCGACCGTGTGATGCCATCATGTCCATATGGACCAAAATCTCTGAGAAATGTTTCCAGCACCTTGTAGAAAGTATGCCACGAAGAATGAAGGCAGTTCTGAAGGCAATAGGGGGCTCCAACCGGTACTAGCAAGGTGTACCTAATAAAGTAGCCAGTGAGTGTACATATAATTATATACACAGTGTACCGAACATAAAATGGTTTTATGAGATTGGTAGGCAGGTTATTGTTGGTAGGCATGTCATGAAAAAACATGCAGGGTGTATAGTGACTCCCATTATGGTAAGAATAATTCCAAAACTATTTTTGAATTTTAAGAGCTACATTTAGTCTATGAAATAAGCATAAAATGTAATTTACAAATGCTAATCTATATAGATATCATTTGCACATTTAGAAAACAATACCAGAAGCCATTTTTTTTAAACTGGAAAACATTTAAATATTTCCTTGATTTACAAATATTACTTGTTGATGAAAAACCGAGTTATGGGAAATTAGAGAACTCTACGAAGCAAATCAAGCCGTGAAGGCAAGTATAATTCAAATGCCTGATTTACATGCTTTTTTTTAATGACAATTATTATTCTTCATAGTTCTGTTCTTATTAATTAAAATGTGATGCACATTTCTAGATATCAATGTAGTCAATAAGTTTAGTAAGATCTTAATGAACTGTATTTTGCAACCATCAGAGTATTAATTAATGTTTTAGTTAATGTTGTTTCCAATTGAAAATATTTACAGTAATTTATGCATACAACATAAAAATGCCCTTCCAAATGGGATTTATATTTTGTATTTAAGTATAGTGAGTCTCTGATGGTTTAATCAATGCTTGTGGTGTTCCATTTGCTCGTATAATTTCTTTCCTATGTTGTGCGGTGGACGTCCCAGGTGGTAATAGTTGTATTTCTTGTTCTCTAAATTACAAACGAAAGCACGGCACATTAGATGTCAAGATTATGAAAAAAGCTTGATATATGTTTGTACATATTACAATCTGAACACAGCCAGAAATATATCTGCAGTAACCATGAATGCTATAACTATATGGCATCAATAAGCTCAAAGTGAAAGTTGACTTCTATTGCTTTTCACCGCAGGAAGAAAAAAATCACTGCAGACAATGATCCCTCATCATTCACTTACTAATATACCACCATCTTCAGTGTTCCCACAATTATAATAAATAGCTGGATTTAAATTACTCATAGTACTCAATAATACAAACATATTATTCTGGTAAAGAAGGCATTTATCATTTTTTGATGATGTTAAAAATTGTGTACTTTTACAACGCAGATTTGCTCACAGAGATTGCAAATAAATAATAAGGAATACAGTGCTAAATAAATGCTGGTTTATGCGATCAATAATTTAAGAATAAATGTTACTTTGCCTCATTTTCATTCTTTTAAAATGTAGCAATCACTGTGGAATATGAATTGAGCTTGTTACTTTGCTTTGGAAATAATGCCGCAAACAATGTAGCATACACAAGTGAAAATAAACATTTTCCCATTATGAATCTGGCTGCATATCTAAAATAATTATAGCGTTCAAGAAATTAAGTAGTGGGCTACATTTGATCATAACAAACCATATATTTCCATGAGGTTTGATTTTAACAATCATTAAAATATAATAATATTTTTCCTGGACACCCAGGGGTGGATTAAATACCAGTGAAAAATTAACTGCAAATCAGTAAAAGATAATTATTGCATAGATTGCAATGGGGAAAATAATAATAATAATTTAAAAAATAAAGAGGGACATATTGGCAAAGGTTCATCGTATGAAATAAAATGCTGGGAGGCTATTCCACTTATTTCCCAACCCCTAAAGTAAACCTTCCTTACATAACATTGAAGCCCTCTCGTATTGAGTTATAGGGGTATGCATATAAGTAGATAGAAACCTAGTATTTTGCAGTGTAAAATAACCATTTGATCCATTTAGTCTGCAAATTTGTCCTTATGTAAAAACTCAGACCTTAACCAGTACTTGATCTCATCTTAGATTCATGATAGCTTTATGCCTATGAGATTCATGGTTAAGTTCCCTCACTGTGTTAGCCTCTACCACTTTTGCTGGGAGACTGCTCTACTTATCTACCCAGGGGCGTAACTAGAAACCTCAGGGCCCTCGTGCGACGACCCATCTATCCCTTTCTCACTATCTACCCTCTCCCTCCCTACCCACCCTTCTCACGATCTCCCCTCACCCTCCTAACCCCCCTTCTCATGATCTCCCCTCTCCCCTCCCTACCCCCTTCTCACAATCTCCCCTCTCCCTCCCTCAACCCCTTCTCACGATCTACCCTCTCCCTCCTCCTACCCCCCCTTCACCACGATTTACCCCCCCTTCTCACGCTCCCAGCACTGCACTCTGGGCAGCGCTGAGGCAGGCGGCGGCAGCAGAGTAGTCCTGTATTTCTGTCAGTCAGGGGGGCCCAGGAGTTGCCGAGCAGTCGTTTTCAGCAACCACTCGGCACCCCTTGGGCCCCTCTGACTGGCAGTACTCCAGGGCCTGGTCGCAGTCGCGACCCCTGCGACCCCGGTAGTTCCGCCACTGTATCTACCACTCCCTCAGTAAAGCAAAACCTCTGGCTTTCTAGTTTTAGATTATGACCTCTTATTCCAACATTTCCCTTCCTTTTAAATTAACTCCCCTCTTTTTCTTTGTCTAATTCCTTTATTTATTTAAATATTTCTATTACACCTCTCTTGTTCTAAACAATACAATTTAGGATTCCTTAGTCTGATTTAGTAATAATTTTTATTGTGCATATTATTTACCATCTGAGTAGCCCCACTCTGAACTCTCTCCAATATGTCAATATCCAGGGCCAGTCTAAGTACCAGGCCAAGCAGTTGAACTTAGTACCAGTCAGCCCAGGCCTGTTGAACTCACTTCCAGAAGCCAGGGTGTTGGCTATCAGGAAAATAATGGAACGAGGAGGCTGAGCAGCAGTGCAGTAGAGCACAGGGGGGGCTGTAGAAAGTGGGTGAGTTATAAACACCCTTGTTCTCCAGGATGATTATAATTGTGTTATGATTAAAATCAGGCTAGCATTCTTATATAAACGGTTTGCTCCATTTACTCTGTGCTTTAGACTGTAGCTATTAATAACTGTTTTACATTGTTCCTCAATCGCCCTTTTGTGTATCTATGAATTCATATATGTACCCAAAGCTATGAGACTTATGTTACTATATACATTCATTGGCCACTTTATTAGGCACACCTTGCTAGTACAGGGTTGGACACCCTTTGCCTTCAGAACTGCCTTCATTCTTCATGGCATTCTGGCATATGGCATCTGGACATGATGGCATCACACAGTTGCTGCGGATTTGTTGGCTGCACATTCAGGGAGTGAATCTCCCCTTCCGCCACATCCCAAAGGTGCTCTATTGGATTGAGATCTGGTCACTGTGGAGGCCATTGGTGTACAGTGAAATCATTGCCATGTACAAGAAACCAGTTTGAGATGATGCAAGCTTTGTGACATGGTGCAGTATCCTGCTGGAAGTAGCCATCAAAAGAAGAGTACCCTGTGGTCATAAAGGGATGGACATGGTACCAAGGGGCCCAAAGTGTGCCATGAAAATGTCCCCCCATACTGTTACACCATCACCACCAGCCAGAACCCCTGATGCAAGGCAGGATGGATCCATGCTTGTTTATGCCAAAGTCTGACTCTGCCATCTGAATGTCGCAGCCGAAATCGAGACTCATCAGAGCAGGCAACATTCTTCCACTCTTCCATTGTCCAATTTTGCTGAGCCTGTGCGAATTGTAGCCTCAGTTTCCTGTTCATGGCTGACAGGAGTGGCACCCAGTGTGGTCTTCTGCTGCTGTAGACGTGTTGTGCGTTCAAACATGGTTGTAATGAGTGGTTATTTGAGTTACTGTTGCCTTTCTGTCATCTCAAACCAGTCTGCCCATTCTCCTCTGATCTCTGACATCAACAAGGCATTTTTTGTCCACACACACTCACTGGATATTTTCTCCTTTTCGGACCATTCTCTGTAAACCCTAGAGATTTTCGTGCGTGAAAATCCCAATAGATCAGAGGTTTCTGAAATACAACACCATGCCACGTTCAAAGTCACTTGAATGCCCCTTCTTCCCCATTCTGATGCTCTTGACCACGTCTACATGCCTAAATGCACTGAGATGCTGCCATGTGATTGGCTGATTAGCTATTTGTGTTAACAAGCAATAGAACAAGCAATTGAACATGTGTACCTAATAAAGTGGCCAGTGAATACACAATACATCTATCTATCTATCTATCTATCTAAAGATCACACAACACATGTCTGTTGCCGGTCCAGCGAGTGACCTGAAACAGAGTGCGAGGCGTGATGAGGGCCAGCTTTAGGTGTTCAGGCCCCCTTCCCCGTTATCACCACCAGAGTCCCTTTGTGCCCTCCTTCACTGTGCCACTCCTCTCTTTTCCTCCTTCATGTAGTTCAGGTAGAGATCAAATAAACAACAGGTGGGAACACGGTATTGCAAGTATAGATCAACTGAATTTATTAATACCCTATATTTGCAGGAATTAAGAAAATAACACGTGAAACATAGCATTGCAATTACAGAACAACTAAATAGCACACAAACCCAGCCTTGCAGGTAGTGATCAACAATTAATGTATTGCATCCACAGGACCTGCCAGGTTGGAAGCATTGGACTTGCCATCTTTGTGCCTAAACAGCCTGCCTGTGCCATATTTGTCCCTTAACAGCCTGCCTGTGCATCTTTGCTCCAAACAGCTGCCTTGTGTCATCTTTGCCCCACACAGCTGCCTTGTGTCACCTTTGTCCCAAACAGGCCACCTGTGACATCTTTGCCCCACACAGCCTGTCTATTCCATCTTTGCTCCACACAGCCTGTCTGTTCCATCTTTGCTCCACACAGCCTGCCTGTGCCATCTTTGCACCAAACAGTCCTCTTGTGCCATCTTTGCCAAAAATACCCCCCATGTGACATATTTGCCCCAAACAGCCACCCTATGCTATGTTTGCCTCCCACTTACACATTAATGCTATCACACACATACTCATTAATTCACTCATTAACAGATATTCACTGATACCCATTTAGACATATTCATTCACAGATACTCATTAATTCACTAGTTCATACTCATTCCTTCATTCAGTTACACATACTGTACTCATTCACTCATTTACAAATACTTATTTATTCACTCTTTCACAGATAATCATTCAAACATTCTCCCCCATCCTCTTAACTCATCTGATATTTCTGTGCTATTTAGGCAGGGGCCCTCTGCTAACCTCTGTGTTGCTTGCACACTGTGTCAACATCTTTTTTACCGCCTGGAAAACCAGGAACTGTAACTTGACCCTGCTACGTTTCTGCCTTCCCTGCACGGTACAGAGAGCAACATAAGCTGGCGGCAGCTGGTCACAGTTATGACCCCTGAGATTGTGGTTGCTCTGTGCTCAAGGGGCAGCTGCTATAGGCCACCCAGGAATGGCTGGGCCTGGGGCAGCTGCCTCTATTGCCCTGTGATAAAGATGGCCCTGGCGGAAGCTTAGTAGGATCTGTTCTAGTCTCTCCAAGACAGTAAATGGCTAACATTGTAACTATATACATGATATATCAAATGAAAAGAAAAACTTGTTTTGTTGGTTCCCACAACCTGGATAATTAGTATTTGTTTTTTTAACTCTGGTTAAGAAAAAAATTAAATTGTATGTGTGTGAGGTGGCACCAGACAGAGTATTCTTGCCTAAAGTGCCATTTGGTATCGGAACTTCCCTGTCAACATAAGGGGATGGCATGGGCGTAGGAACCCCTAAAAATCTGGGGGAGCAGCATTTCCCCCATCAGATCCCCACTTTTTCCCCATCTCTCATACCCCCTCCCCCCCTTCTCACACATATCTACCCCCTCTCCCTTCCCTCACACTATCAAGCCCTCTCACACTTTCTCACTACCCCCTCTCCCCCTTCTTCAACTATGTACCCCCTCTACCTCCCTTCTCACACTATCTACCCCTCTCCCCTTCTAACACTATCTCAAGCCTCTCACACACTATCTACCCCCTTCCTAGCCCTCCCTTCTCACACATCTGCCCCTCCTACCCGCCCCTTCTTCACACTACTGCCCCTCCCTAGCCCCCTTCTTCTGACACTCTACCGTCTCTCCCTCTACCCCCCTTCTTTCACTAGCTACCCACTCCCCCCCTCTCACTAGCTACCCACTCCCTACCCCTCTCTCTAGCTACCGCACTTCTACCCCCCCTCACTCTCACTACCCCCCCTTCTCACTAGCTACCCACTCTCTACCCCCCCCTTTGTAGTTCACTTACCTTGCAGTCCTCTGATGGGAGTGCGAGGCATCTGTCTCGCTGCTCTTCTGCGATACGTGCGGCTTCACTGCTGAACGCCGGCATATGATGTCATATGCCCGCACTCAGCGTGAAGCGTCGGCACTGAGACAGACGCCTCATGCTCCCACCACTGCAGTCGGGGCAGCGTTGAGGCGGGTGGCGGCAGGGAGCAGAGGAGATAGGACGCCAAGCGGTTGCTGGAAACGACCGCTCGGCACCCCTCTCTCTCCTCATGCAGCGTTTCTATTGGGGGGGGTTCCTACGGCCCTGGGGGGATTTCTTCATTATCGGTCCCCCCCTGCATGAGTTACTGGGGGGGATCTGTCCCCCCATCCACCCGGTTCCTACTCCCATGGAGATGGGGTACACAGTACTCTGTGTAAAGTGGCAGAACCGTCTCCATCTTCCTGCTTCTAGTTGTACAAACCAGCACCCTATTTACTTTTCCCTCAGATGCTTTATTGCATTGTCTGCTTACTATTATTACAGTAATAAGAAATATATTATTATTGTAATAAGAAAAACAATAAGTGTCCAAGAAAACAATTGAGGAGCATTATCCTTGTAAAACACATTTCCTAAACAGAACAGAAGGGCCCAAACTGATTCAGTCATGATGGAAATGCTGCTTATTGTAATAAATCATACACAAAACCAAGTTTTGGGTAGCTGCCAGCTACCTGTTCTTGCCTACATCTACTAGGATACATTACGAGGCTCTGCTCGCTTTAAATACAAGGCTGGAAGGAATCTGATCATGGAATGGGGCGGCTTGGTGCACTGCCCTAGGTCAAACCTAGGGCAGTGCACAAAGTAACTATGTTGCTAGAAGCTGCCCTAAATCTTAAAGCTAGAGCAGGACATGGAACTTTTGCTCCATCTGTTCATTGTTGTCAGATCTACCTTGAGGCCCCCACTTTTAATCAATGCTTTAATGGGGTGCCACTCATCAGGGAGATGCCAACTTACCGGCACCGGGCACCCCTCCAGAGATGGACAGTAATGTCTGCCGCTGGAGGAGCAGGCTCGGTTGGGCCTTTAACCGGCTTAAAATCACTCAAGGGAGCCGGAGGTCTGTTAAAGATCTCCAATACTGCTCCCTCGCACCCACCGCCGTCCATGCCCTCTGAACCGGAAGGAGACAGAAGAAGAAGATCGAAGAGGAGGAAAAGGAGCTGACTGCTGTAAGGAGAAAAATGACAGGAAAGGTAGGAAAGCATTTAGTGACAGTGAGAGTGGATTAGTATGTGTGGATTGGTAAGTGTGGATTGGTAAATGTGTGAGAGTGATGGGTGTTATGCTGTACCATGTTATAATGATAACATTAATGCTGTACCACCTTCAGTGTCTGTGCCAGTATATAACGATAGAAGCTATGCAGTTTTAAAGTGTGTGTGTGGGGGGGGTGCCACATACAGGATCAGCCCCAGGTGCCAAATACTCTAGGTACACCCCTGTTTTCATGTGATGACACTAAAGAAATGGCACTCTGCTACAATGTAAAGTAGTGTACAGCCTGTGTAACGGTGTAAATTTGCTGTCCCCTCAAAATAACTCAACACACAGCCATGAATGTCTAAACCTTGGCAACAAAAGTGAGTACACCCCTAAGTGGAAATGACCAAATTGAGCCCAATTAGCCATTTCCCCTCCCTGGTGTCACGTGACTCGTTAGTTACAAGGTATCAGGTGTGAATGGGGAGCAGGTGTGTTAAATTTGGTGCTATCGCTCTCACACTCTCTCATACTGGTCACTGGAAGTTCAACATGGCACCTCATGGCAAAGAACTCTCTGAGGATCTAAAAAAAAGAATTGTTGCTCTACATAAAGATGGCCTAGGCTATAAGAAGATTACCAAGGCCCTGAAACTGAGCTGCAGCATGGTGGGCAAGACCATACAGCGGTTTCACAGGACAGCTTCCACCTCGCTATGGTTGACCAAAAAAGTTGAGTGCACATGCTCAGAGCCATATCCAGAGGTTGTCTTTGGGAAGTAGAGGTATGAGTGCTGCCAGTATTGCTGCAGAGTTTGGATGGGTGGGGGGTCAGCCTATCAGTGCTCAGACCATATGCTGCACACTGCATCAAATTGGTCTGCATGGCTGTCGTCCCAGAGGGAAGATTCTTCTAAAGATGATGCACAAGAAAGCTCGCAAACAGTTTGCTGAAGACAAGCAGACTAAGGACATGGTTTACTGGAACCATGCCCTGTGGTCAGATGAAAACAAGATAAACTTATTTGGCAACCAGGTGAGGAGTACAAAGACAAGTGTGTCTTGCCTATAGTCAAGCATGGAGGTGGGAGTGTCATGGTCTGGGCCTGCATGAATGCCAACAAGTCTCCAGACCTAAACCCTATTGAGCATCTGTAGGGCATCCTCAAAAGGAAGGTGGGGAGCATAAGGTCTCTAACATCCACCAACTGCGTGATGTCGTCATGGAGGAGTGGAAGAGGACTCCAATGGCAACCTGTGAAGCTCTGGCGAACTCCATACCCAAGAGGGTTAAGGCAGTGCTGGAAAATAATGGTGGCCACACAAAATATTGACACTTTGGCCCAATTTGGACATTTCCACTTAGGGGTGTACTCACTTTTGTTGCCAAGGTTTAAACATTAATGGCTGTGTGTTGAATTATTTTGCAGGGGCAGCACATTTACACTGCTATACAGGCTGTACACTCACTACTTTATATTGTAGCAGTGTCATTTCTTCAGTGTTGTCACATGAAAAGATATAATAAAATATTTACAAAAATGTGAGGGGTGTACTCGGATACTGTATGTAACATTGTTATGGCAAGTCAGTCAGGAAAGGCATCCCTGATGTGTTTACGTAAATGTATAATGATGCAAACAGGTCTTCATCCTGCCTTCATCCTCCCTACACAAACACACACATGAAACATCCAAATGGGTCCCTGTTGTGAACCATCCAGAATGAAGCTAGATGCAGCTCACCTGGACTAATTGGATATGTTTAAAAAAGGACCAGGCTGGGCCAGTTCTGTCTCTCCCCTATCTCAAGAGAGCTGGGTGACTACAAACCACAGGATTGGTTTTGTGTTGGGTTACAGCATTTATGTTACGTTGGCAAGAGAAGAAGCCACCCCAACCTTAATGAGCAAAGCTGATGTTTATTTACTGTTTATAAGAGCACGGAATTACCTTGATTTTTGTTTATTTTGTGTTTGATTGCTGCCGCTTGAAGAAAATAAAAACACTTAAACTCAAGCTGGATCTGCCGTGTGCTTTTGTTTACAAGAAGTGGAAGAAGTGACAAAAACACCTTGTACAGAGAATTTGAACCAGCCATTGAAACCGGTCTAGTTTTATACTATATCTATTGATCTAAATCTCGCTATTGAATAACGTTTATGCTGTTGGTATCAAGGGAATGCTATCTGATTGCAAGGCGGATGTGAAATAATTCTGCAGATTTTGAGGAAATTTCACTCTAGAAGTTGGATGACCCCATTGGCCATGTTTCCCCCCCATCTACAAGATGTCACACAGTGCGTGTTTTAACCTCTCCAGTCTAGTAACTGTGGTTGGTATGTCTCAAGGCATATGAAGTGAGTGGGGTCCTAATTTGGCTCTTCAGGAGCAACACAGCTTTGGTGTTTTTAGGTTGGAAATGATAACACATATTTTAAAATAAAACAAAAATGAATAATTCCAGATACATTTTTGTAGACATCTTTGAAAATCATACATACTAGGAAATAAGAAAAAGCATTTGCATTTTTTAAGTAAATACGTATAAAAAGAGAATGCCACCTTTTGTTATTATAGACCAAAGGCTTCAATCATAAACATCCTGCAACTGGAGCTTTAACTTGCGGAAATACGGTAGGCAAATCCGTTTCTAAACTCCTGACATTTAAATCCCAGTGATAATATCATGTTTTGCTGTCAGCTCAATATTTTCCCTCAAAACACAAATAGCCTGAATCCAGATCTAAATGAACACTGTGCATTCATATGCAAGATAAACAGAAGTGGTTAATCATATCCAGTTCACTTGTCAGTAATGAACATATTGATCTTAAGTGGGGACATGGATGAAATATACTTTGTTTGAAGGTTACGCAAGAAATTATTAGGAAAAAAAAAGAAACCCACATCTTTGTTTCTAGTCAATATATCATTATTGTAATTATGAAAAAGGTATCGGCTGTGTATTTCCGTGACTTGAATCATTTTTATGTATATCCTGGAATTAGGAAGCATACATGGAAAATAAATTAAAAAAAATAAATAAAAATATGTGTTACAACTACCACTGCCTCATTAGTCATTATAATTTACAAAAGTGACTTAAAAGACTCTCTGTGCAATATGAAAGATTAACTGCTGCATGGTCATCACACACATGCACACACACATTCAGTACATACACACACACTTACAACAAGATATTTCTACAAAGGCGACGTCTCTTGTTTCAGATCAATATCTTTATCCAGACTACAGAGGAACAGCTCTAATGTATTTATGTATGTTAGCGTACAAATGTAACAGACTTGCTCATTTTATATGAATGTTCAGCACTCTGGTGGTTCTGTCTGGGTTAGACACCTGCCAGCATTAGTAGGCCATTTTGGCCTAAGGTCTTATGATACCACGTGCTTCTGAAACACAGTTTTTTAATCTATTCATGAGAACATAAAAATAGTTTTTTTGACAACAACCTATATTTAGCCTTGAATTCTCTGCTCTAGTATTAAGTGATTTTACAATTTAAAAAAACACAGGTACAGGCACAAATAAAATGAAGAGGGCCATAGTGTTTTTGATAGAAACACCCAAAACATTTTGGACTTTTCTTAATAATATCACATTACTTTGTAGTAGATTTATAGCTATCCAAGATTATTTGATATAACAATATTATTGAAAAATTGGTAAAAGTAAATTCTGAGTGAGTCAGGTTCCCCAATTACAATAATATCCTTACATCATCTTAGGGGGCTACGTGCAAATGAACCTATCTTAGGTAGGCAGGAACTGAAAATGAAAATCATCCCTAGCACTTTAAGGCTAGCGACCACTAAATAACCTGCACAATACACTCTATTGCTTTTGTCATATGTGGCTGCATGTATCCAGGAGACTGCTGCACACTCGAGGTTGGGATCAGGCACATAAGTGGAAATAAAGGGATGTGGGAGGCACCATTGGGAACAGGCCCACAAGGCAATACAGGCCTAAGTATAGCAGGAACAACATACATTGCAACGTCAAAGCATCTCCTTGGCTAACAGCTCCACGAAAAGATGGGCAGCTATGAAAGGCCCAAAACATTGCACACTGGTGGATTCCACTGGAAGGACATCTAGTGATTGCACGTTGCCTTCTTCTTAACAACTGGAATCGAGATGAAAAGGTCACAGCACAAAACCTAAAGACAAGCCAACTTGATTAATTCAGAGATATAACATTTCTATTTTCTATTTTGTTCCCTTATTATCCCTTAGCAACAAAATCTTGATCTGCAAGGTGGTTCATCGCTTTTACGTCACATGTAAATATGTAGTTATTATTGATTACTAGTTATCAGTCTAGAACAAGGAGGTCTACGTCAGTCACGTTTTAAAAAAAATGCTTCTTAGACCTTAAATATTTATGCAGTAGCGACATTTAAAGGGTAGGAAGTAACTTTCCCAGCTTAACAACAGTCATAAGGCTTATAATAACACATCAGTTTGTCTTTGTCCAGCTGATCAGGTAGAGTTTTATTTGCTATCACATCATTTCTCCATGGTAAGATAAACAAAATGTTCTGACTTTTAAAGGATTTAAGTGGATTAGCATCATTTGTCTCTGCTTGAATGTTTTCCTAGCTAGTTTTTTTTTTCCATAATTTGTTGTCAATCTTCTCTGTAACTTCATAGAGCTCTCTCTGGTTTTCAACAAAAATAATCATCAAAAGGACGTCCGTTGAAAAATCATATTAAGAGCATAAAGAAGGAAAAAAGCAAAGTGCAGCTTGCACTCTATGTAGCCACTTGTATGTACTGAATAAAAAAAAATCTTTATACCTTCTGAACATGTTTTCATGTTAGGTAGTGTTGTATCAAGTGAAAGGTCAAGTCAGTAACTTCTAATTCGGACTCCATGATTTGGGATGATACTGTAAAATGTATAAAAGAGTTATTTGATAACACAACAATGCAGACTCAATGGTTCTCAATGGTTATGCCACTTTCCAGATCTCTGATCAGCTCTCACCTTAAGTGTTGCGTACCATTCTGGATAACCTATGAACTGAAATGTCAGAGGAAGAGGTCATAGTATTTCTTCTTTACAGAGCGGGTGGTAAGTAAATGAAGCATCCTCTTAGCAGAAGTGGTACAGGCTAAGGCAGTGAGGGTATGCAAGCGTGCAAAGGATATGTATATGGATATCCTGAATCTAACTAAAGACTAAGGACCAATTAAGGTTTGAGTTTTTACAGCAGAAATCATAATGGACCAGATGGCCTGAATGCCAGCAGATTCTATATGTATATCTTTCAGACGCATAGTGATGAAGCAGGAACCATTATTATTTATTGTTTTATATAGTATCATCATATTCCGTAGACCCAATAACCTTTATTTTGCACAGCAGGATAAAGGGCCTTTCCATGTGATATTTTTTTGTTGGAATTTGGTTAGGTAACAGGCAGAAATCATGTATCAGGCCTGTGTTTAACACAACAAAATCCTTCACACATGGTGGTCTTAGTATAAGGTGCCAAGGCAGGCAATTGGGGCACCTTAATCAGGAGCAATCTGTCTTTGGACGAGCAGAGCCAGTGGCAGACGTCATGCATCTCCCTCTAACCAGTCTAATATGAAGGGAACTCAAGGTCTGTTCACACAGGGAGCACTGAAACTAAGGTCTTTAGCAATAGGCCTCACACTCCTACTATGGGTATCAAGAAGGTGGAAATGTTAAGAGAGGGAGAAAGGTAGGAGATGGGGAGAGAAAATTAGAAATGACTGAGATAGGGAGAGATAAAGATGAGGAGAGATAAGGAGAATGGGGAGGGCATAATGAAAAGGATGCAAGCGTGTGTGTGTTTTAAAAGTGTTTGTATGTCAAGGCAAGTGTGTCTAAGGGCAAGTAAGTGTGTAGCTGCAAGGGCAAGTGAAGCCTAGAATGCTTGTGTTTAAGGGCAAGTGTGAATGTGTGTAAGTCTGCACAGGCCCTGCCTTCACTACCCTTGAGTGGAACCTATGCAAGCTTCAATAGTTCAAAAAACATGTTTTAGAAAAAGGTGCCCAACCTGATCCTCCAGTCATTGAAGCATGCTGGGCAAATGCCTGGTTGCTACTCATCACCACTTAGCTTGTGGCACAGCAGCACCCTGCACTTCATGTCTGTGATTTTTTTAGCCACTGGCCCATGGATCATTTTTCACTGCCAGTACAGTTCTGTTTGACAGTATCTTTTAGGTACGTGTGGATACTATTTTGTTTTAATATTTATTCCAAAATATATCCTGCATGAAACTTTATAAGGAAAGAGTGTTTAATTAACTATCATCTGTCAAATGTAAGATTTTTGAACAAGAATTATGGAATTCGGTATTTGAGTATAGATCTGGGGATTAACTTCAGATACATCATTATTTAATATGAAGCTGAAGGACCCTTAACATATGTTCACCATTAAAAATATGCAATGATTTATTGGTTCATTACTGGAAAAGGTAAAATGATTTTTTTACTATGGAAGATAGTGGTTATGGATACTAAGAGATTTTTACATACTTAAAAAACAGGCCTTATTCAGTCAAATATAATGTGAACAACAATCATTAAATCAGTAACACTATCCTGTAGCAGATGTACACATATGGCCATAATAGGCAATTGCATTTTATGGATTACAAATATATGAGGCTATGTTTAAAAATATTTTATGCTGCCTTTTTCTTAAGCCACAAAATGAGGCCAGATCTACATGAATAGAATAAAAATGAAGCAAAAACGCTCAGAATTTTAGTCAAAAATACATGGGCCCACATTCACTCACACTCTCACTCACACTATCATTCTCAATCACTCTCTCTCTAGTAATCTCAAAATCTTTCCCTACCTTCTCTTCTCCATCTTCTATCTTTTATGTTCTCTCTTTTCTATCTTCAATCTGCTATCGTCTATCTTCGTCCACCTCTCCATGGCCATAACTCAGCGGGAACTTCCACCCAACGTAATTTTGCCCTAAATGTAAACTTTGTGACTGTGACATTCTCTCCCTGATCCTCCAATCCAGAAGGGGAACAGTTAGAGGGCCTTAGAGAGAGAGTGTTAGAGAGTGATTGTGGCCACTAAGCAATGTATTTTATTCCTGAATTAAAAGTGCCCCTGATTTTTCGGCCAGGGAACGGAATTTATTGCCAGAAAACGAATCCTTTTGGCCCATTTGCACATGTCTAATAGGCAGCAACATTGTATCCAAACTCCACTCTCATTGCATGAGCATTTTCAGACTCTAGAATCATGGATCCCAAGTGTCAACCACCTGAACTCCTAACAGCTAAGGCTTGAGTATCCCCTTATGTACATGGAGGACATTTAGATCACCCAGTCTTGCAGACAATTTCAAACCACTTTTGAAAGGTTGAGCTTTTGCAGGACTGCAGTGTGAATCACTAAGCAAGTCCAGAGTTATTTTACAACTTCACCTAGGGTTCAGCCTGTCTATCCTCTAGCCAAGAGAAACCTATGAAAAACCTTCTTAAACAACGATATTAACGTATAATTTGTTGCTAAAAGGGTAACCCTTGCAATGTTTTTACACTTGTAAAATCAATGTTCACTTATATTTAATTTTGTTACAGAGCAAATACTGTAAATACTTCAGTTTGCTATCTGCTTTCTTCATCTTCACGGACATAACCTGGTGGGAACTTCCACCATAATGAGAGAAGGAGAGAAGAAGACGTCACCAAAAGTGGCATCATTTTGCCCTCACTAAAACGTATGGCAATATGGTGACGCTTGTGGTGACGTCCTCTCCCATATCATCCAATCAGGGGAGAGGATGTCACCACAAGCACAGTTCAAAAATTTGTCAATGTGGCAATAATTAAGCATTGTGAAGTGTGTAACTTTAGGGGTTCTCTCTCCCCTTTTGATGGATGTCTGCTTTACACATGTTATATTGATTGATTCTCTGTGTGTGCTTCCTTCTGTAACATACAAACTCACTTTAATACCAACACATTCTAATACCACACACACTCTAATACCCACCCTGCTTTCCTTAAGCCTGTGTGTTTCAGATCAAATAGCTCAGGCAGAGAAATGTAGTTTCTGTAGGTGCGGCAACTAATGAAACCTGTAACCTCCACCCTTCCAATTAAGCTACAGTGTCCTGGGCGGCCAAGGCTTATTGATTAACGTAGGGGGTGAAGGCTGGCCTGTCTGATCAAATCCAACAGATGAGCTACTGTAGCTCAAATTGCTGAAAAAGTTTATGCTGGTTCTGATAGAAAGGTGTCAGAACACACAGCGCATTGTAGTTTGTTGGGTATAGGTCTTCGTAGCTGCAGACCAGTCAGGGTGCCCATGCTGACCCCTGTCCACTGCCAAAAAGGGCATGTGAGCATAAGAGCAATGGAAAAAGGTAGCCTGGTCTGATAAATCACGTTTTCTTTAACATCACATTGATGTCTGTGGGTGTGTGCGTTGCTTACCTGGAGAACACCTGGCACCAAGATGCACCATGGTAAGACGGCAGGCCGGTGGAGGCTTGTGTGATGTTTTGGGCAATTTTCTGGGAAACCTTGGGTCCTGACATTCATGTGGGTATTACTTTGTCATGTACTACCTACCTAGCCATTGTTGCAGATGATGTACACCCTTTCATGGACACAGTATCTCCTGATGGCATTGGCCTCTTTCAGTAGAATAATGTGCCTTGCCACAAAGCAAAAATGGTTCAGGAATGGTTTGAGGAACTCAACGAGTTGAAGATGTTTACCTGGCCTCCGAATTCGCCAGATATCAATAAAAGCATCCGTGGGATGTGTTGGACATCCAAGAAGGCCCCGCCTCGCAATTTACAGGACTTAAAGAATCTACTGCTAACGCCTTGGTGCCAGATACCAAAGCACACCTTCAGAGGTCTAGTGGAGTCCATGTCTTGGCAGGTCAGGACTGTTTTGGCAGCAAAAGGGTGGCCTAAACAATATTAGGCAGGTGGTCATAACGTGCTGGATGATTGGTGTATATAATGTATATGTACACACTTATACCAATGTATTAGTAATACACAATTTATTGTATTTTTACAATAAATTTTGAAATATAATTATATTTAATACAAATTCTAAATTTCATTTTTTACCATAAACCTTGCTGGTTCAAAATAGTTTAGAAAGGGCCCTAGAGGCACGGGCCTGGTTACTGCGACCCCGTTGTTCCACCAGTGCCTATCATTCCAAATAAAGTCATTTATGAAAATAAACGTGCATCCAGTTTCTTACAACCTAGAATATTTTGGCAACAATGACAGCACAACAATAATCAGGCAATTGCCTTTCAAGGTTGCTAAAAATGTTTTTAATGTTTGTTTGACATCTGCTTTGTTCCATTCTCTCTCTAATACAATTATTTACCTTAAGTGCAATATATTATTAACTAGCAACACATTTTATATCTTTTTTTCTCTAATACAGCAAATTAAATTTATTTTCACCAGGCAAGACTAAATCCATCTAAACTCATTTTCAACATGTAAGTATTTTATATTTAATCTGTGTAATAAACAGGGGGGTTATTGCTCTTTCTTCTTTATTATCATTTATATTGTAACACTTTTAGGTGGCTTTTTGTACTATGCCATACTCAATGCTTGAAATCACTGAAATCAATCAATAGCTCTTGTTACAAGGTTTTAAAAAAGAATGGGCACATGCCATTTTTCATGTATCCAGACACAAAATATTGTTTATTCATAATATAATTAATATTATTGGAATATATCTCAAATCTCACATACAAATTATATCTGGGCTTAGGTTGTCCATGTCAGTGAAGCAAGGAACCCAGGCTGGAGCCTGCATTTCTTATAATTCTCCTAAAAGTTACCACCATATGTTACTAATTTAGTGGTTTGTATGTTTATGAATTTAGGGCCAAATTTGAAATTAAAATTGTTAAATCGTTAAGGAAGCATCTGATAAAATCACATACTTGTGGATGCACAGCATCACAGCATGTTTGTACACTTTTACAGTGTGTGTGTAAACCTAGCCAACAATTGCACACTAAAGGTCAGGATCTGCCGTAGGTATGTGGGGCGCTCCATTTGCACCGTTTGTCAATAGCCAAGTCTTGTCTGGTAAGAGATGATGACAACTGGACAGCAACTATATGAGAATCTTCAAAAATATTCAATCTTCTTATTTGTGCAATTCAGTGACAATTTAACCACTTTTATTGAAGGTTAATTTAGTTATTGAAAGTTCCATTATTTTTTATAAATGGCTTCTAACTTATTACATCCATGTATTTCTAATTTTCGATACCGTAAATCATTTTTCATTTTTATTTTTTAATCAAAACATTTTGGAGCCTGGAAGACAAAGACGAAGACACATTTTACCATGGAGCTTTAGAAATGAACAATCTATATTGTCCCACCTTCAATTAATGTAAACTCTCAAGGTCAACATGTATGAATGTACACGAATATTCGCCCAATCCGAACACAGGAACGGGTGAATATTTGTGGAATACAAAGATTTTTTCCCCACAAAGACAAAAATGAACACAGTGCCCAAGTCTAATATATATATATATATATTATGCTTAAATATATCAATATGCATCAATTAGCACATTTGTTTTAATTATATAGATTTGTTTTAATTGTATAGATTTCCAAATTTTAGAAATATTCAAATTTAATAAAGCCTTTGTGCTCTCTGGTGCTAAAATTTTGCAAGACGTTACAAATATATAAAAGAAGTTTGATAAAAATAATGATATGCACAATGAACACAATATTTTTTGCAGAGATACAATCTGAGTCATTCAATGTTTAGATGAGTGTTGAAACCCTGCAGCAATGCAAACTGAGGCATATAATTATACATGCTGAGATAAATTATCACTCAGAAATGTTTTAATTTAACACTTTTAAAGAAGAATACAATAATATACAATGTTATGTAAGATACGAAACTATACTGTAGATTTTAAATTTGTAAAACTGAGACATTCAACTTGTTACTCAAACAACAGCAGTTTAAAGAACTTTAGGTAACAGCACAGACAAAAATATGTAAAAAAAATAACCCCCTTAATGACAAGTCTGTTTCTTGCTCGTAGTACATTTTGGGACAATGTTTTTTTTAACATTTTTCAGTGTTGCTGTTTAGCTGTGATTTTCTTCTTTTTCATTTTGTGCTACCACACATATTATATATTTGGGGGTCTTTTTTCAGGACAAACTGGGCTTTCTTTAGATACCATTATTTTTATCATATCATCTAGTTTACTATAAAAATCTATGATAAAATATGGTAATTTCTTAAAAAATGACCTTTTCTACTTTTTTAAAAAAAAAAAACTTTTACTCATCTGCAAAAACTAATATAAAAACCTGCTAAATAGATTCTACTATTTGTCCTGGGTCTAAAAATACCCAATTTTTTTTATGTGGTTTTACCTTTTTCTGCAAGTTATGGGGCAATAAGTACCAGTAGCATTTTGCTATTTCAAAACCATTTGTTTCCCAAAGCTGGTCATTCTGCCCCATATCCTATTTCGGGTATCTTTGAAGCTGCCCAATGCAATTTACTCCATCAAACCATATATTTTTAAAAACTAGACAACCCAAGGTATTTAAAAAGCTGGAATTTTAACTATTTTCAATGCACTAGTTCTACCATCAGCCTTTGTCAAACTTTTTTTTTCACACACGTTGTACTCCAGGTATAGATTTACAGCTCCTGGTATATGTCCGTGCCAAACAACACCTCAGTATGTGTTCAGTAACATCTCCTGAGCGCAGTGATACCCCACATGCATGGGTTTGTTGGGTTATTTGGGAGGTAAAAGGCCACCTTTGTGAGGTGTGTATTTTTTTTTTTGCCATTTAGACATCTGGTCAATCTGTGCCCACGTCCCATAGTTGGGACATCTTTGAAGCCGGCCAATTCAATTTACCCCATCAAATCATACATTTTTTAAAACTAGACACCCTATGGGCATTTATAATGCCAATATTTTAACTCTTTTTGTGAAGATATAGAATTGTAGGACTTGCTCATAAAAAACTTATTTTTGTTTATTTTTGGTGCCAGTGGGGAATTTTTACGTTACCATATTTGTAAAAAAAATGTAAACATTTTTAACATTCTTTTTTTAATTGTTTTAATTTTTTTAACTAATCACACTGATTAGTGATCTGGGCTCCATTGACCTTGCATGGTTGAATGCAGTACCTGCATTCAACCTGCATGATTAGCTCGAGAGTTCTCAAGAGGGTCTGGATAGACCCTCTGTTAACTCATTCAGTTTTCTATTGTTGACGCCATCTTGTGATGGCATTTGCATGATGGCAATTGTGGTTGCTGTTCGGAGCAATCACAAGGCTATCAGGGTACGGCGGTTGTGTTGCTACATGCCTCGATATCGAGGCATGTGAGAAACACCATTTATGCTTAGGAAGCAATTCCAATCGCTGTGTTAGCCGGACACCGCCGCAATCTTTGATGATCGGTGCGGCGGCGGCCATTTTTCTTGCGGGGAGGGCTTTCCTCCCCAAGATCCATGGTCAGCCTTGTGAGGCTTCTGTGAATGCTGCAAAGCCGCCGATCACAGCGAAAACACCACAATCGCGGCGATGCAGCTGTTTAACAGCAGCCGTACATGTCGTTATCACGTTGCACTGCAAGCCTGTACATGTACAGGCTTTGTCGTTATGGGGTTAAGGTAATATCTGTGCTTTGACTAGGTTGCCTGTCTTGCTTTTCAAGTTGATTAGGCAGATGTCACTAAGTCTTACCAACAGGAGTATGTGATTCTTCACATACTCAACAATTTTGGGTGGAATTACATTTACTCCACAATCTTTAGTGCATGCACTATGTACATACCCAGGGACTTAATGCAAGACTACCCTCCAACATACTCCTTATATGAGGCAGTAATGCTGTATGTCTGCTTAAAGAAAGTGGCGCTATTTCTAATAGGTTGATTGTAGACAAGGCCAGACACCGCACTTAGATTAAACCCTGCCCTGGAGGTCTGGTAAACAAATTTGATTTCCACAGCCTTTTCCATAAAATCCCAGGTGTTCCCAGGTATAGGTTAATATATATATATATTATATATATTATTATATATATATATATATAGTATATAGTTGTATATAGCCTATTGGTGGGTTTTCTACTAGAGTCATCTGGTGAGGACCAGGTTTGTTCCGTGAGCATATCTGCTGTTACTAGCTTTTTTCCTTCATTCACGGGCAGGTTAGCATTTCACTTAAATAAATGAGCTTAGCATGGTCAGTATTTACTCTGATAACAGCAATATCTTTATGAGGATGTCTGCTTGGTACCTTAAAATTTGTATATTACAGTGCATTCCCTTGAGCCACCTATGCAGCATGACATGCCTTGTATAGTTCACTTTGATATTACTGGTATGGACAAAAGTAACGACGTGCTTTAGCTATGTATAATATTCATAAACTCAAAAAGAATCACAATGCTTTGCAAGCTTTCTGAATTCCATATATGCGTCCAGTGTCCCTGGATGCTGGAACCAAGCCAATGAGCCAGAATTATTCTGCAGTTTACTGATAAGTTCCCCGTTGTCTAGTGGAAGGGTTCATTCATTCCTCCTCACCATAATTTATAGACAGAGGAGTAAATTTGATACATTTACCCTTCCAATAAATACTCCCTTTCACTGACAGAATGTATCACTGTTTAACTTGCGGTGATACTCCACTGAGCTTTATGCGACAAACGTCAAGTCTATTCACAAGCTCCAAGTTATTATATATAAGACTTCTTAACAATAATTAATAATATTAAAACAAAAATGTAAAGCATCTATTTTTAGACATATCAAACCATAATCGAAGATAGAAGTCATATGCTAACCATTTTCTAAAACAAGGGCATATGTAAATGGCATAAAATTATTCAAGCTCCTACATGCTAAATACACATATCATTTGAATCACCATATGTGTCTAAAGTTTTGGCAGAAAAATGAGTGGCTGGCATCCTGGTTATGAGTGAATATGTTTATGAAGAGTGCGAGATAAACATGGCTCAAGGGTTCCTTACATTTCCTGTTAATCTTGCTTTTATAAATAAGGAACTTTGGCTTATCATATACACCTAGAAAACGCTATATTTTAGGTGCACATGTTTGTTTATATACTTGACACATAATTGATTATATAAAACGTATTGAATCCAGCCTATTGATCTAAGATTGCAAAGGGAACAAAATTCCCAATTTCTGTATCTAGTGTTTGCTTTTTTGTTTTTTCCCCTAGTACAATTCTTAGTCTACCAATGAAGACCATAATGAGGAATTTTCTCCATCACAACCTTTAGTATAACTACACCCAGGGCCGGACTGTGAATGAAAAGCAGCCCTGGAAACATTTGGAGACCAGTCCCATATAGGGGTACAAGAGCGGTAGCACTCTTGTACCCCTAATACATACTAATGCCATACAAATAACTATAAAACATTCTTTTTATCACATGATTTGTATTAAAATGCCAGAAAGCAAAAGTATTAGAAGGCCCTAATAACTTAAATACATTAGACATAATGAAATCAAAATATTTGCTACTGCAACCAAATTTTAGATGAAAAGGTTCCATTTTATTCAGTGGAACAAAACAGCGATCACATTATTCTTACGATATTCTTGTAAGAAACTTTTGGCTATTAATACCACCACAACTAGCACTGCATCATCCAATGAATACCTCAGCCCAGATACATTATTATTTTTTTTAAAAATGCACACAGTTCATGGTGCAAAGTGGTCTGCGGTATGTTTATGTAAAAGGTCCTCTCTTAAGGGGGAAGGACTGTGAAACCAACGGGAATAATGAAATCAGTTCTTACAACTAAATTGGGTTTCACTCTGAAGATCCCAACCACCATTCAAGTTTCTGCGATTAATCCTTTGTGATAAGATATGCAGATTGAAATAAGGGTAAATAACACAATACCTTTACTTGTCCTCATGAAATAAAAGCAGCCAGCATGCACACACTGCGTCGCCCAACGGTTGTGATTTGAACTCTGCGACTGCACGGCGGCCACTTTGAATATTGGTCTGCCGGTATCCTGGTGGGCCAGTCCGGCTCCGACTACACCGACCTGTAACAGGGTACACTGATCAGTGTATCAATCGTACACTGACAATTGATTGCCAAAGTACATGCTGTTGGGACAGAACTACATGTTCCATCCCCATCTGCTGCTCACCTCCTTCACAGGCTAAGCACAATGATAAGATGTTACATTCTACTGCTCAGAACTTTGAAGGGGAGCGATGGGTGAGGGAACCTGATCATGCCGGTCTTAGATGAAGGAGCCACAAAACTCACAACACATCTATGAGTAGGCATTGACGGCCACAGTGGGTAAATAAATTGCATAGTTAGTGCATCAATGCAATGATGTATCCTGGCCTAGGTCGACTAGGTCCAGGGGAAGCAATCCCCTAGTACAGATCGCCCCCAAGTATCCCACTGTCAATGGGTCTGTTACAAGGTTAGACCTCCCCAACCAGCCAATTTACACTATAAAAGCTGTGCCAGGTCAGCATTGTTTACATTGACTGCACTGCACACCATTAAGACGTGGCATGCCGGGAAATGATGTCATCTATAGATTGTAAGCTTGATTGAGCAGAACTCTGCTTACCTGTTTCTGTAAATCAAATTATGTCATATACTGCTTGTTATGTCCTGGTTACCCAATGTACCTCACTGTGGAATACAATGGCGCTATATAAAGCAATAAATAATACATGCGGACCACTGAGGAGGAGAAGGCAGCAGGGGGTGCTGCCCAAGGTAAGGCCTAGGACAGTCCCAAAGGTAGAGTTATCAGTGTATCAATGTACATTTTTTTTAATAATGGAAATAATTGACATTAGGTGCAATAAAGGATTTGCTTCATAAATGGTAGGGCTTCTACTTTAGGCAAAATATTGCAGTAAGACTGTGGTCAGTCTCTCCAGAGTTCCACACTCGGGCTTCAGTGACTTTTTAATCCAAAACAATTTTAATACTATGAACTTTTGTTAAATTTGATTTCTGCAGAAAGGTTAGTGTGGCTGCCATTGAGCTGATGGTCCTATTAAAAAGACATGAGCCTGGACCTTCAGCTCCATCAGCCCCAATGTTCATCTAATTTTTTCCCTGCAAGGCCAGGATAGTTTTTGTATACTTGGATTTAGGAGAATACTTTTAAAATGGTTTACAAAGAGAAACTGTGATATTAGGCTGCCTGATCCATGAACCTTTGAACTTTTTTATGCTCAGGGAAACTGGCCAGTTGGTCACAGACCATCAACATTTTCCCTCACCCAAAACAGGCATCTTTCTATAACATGGGTCTTGAGTAAACATTTTAAAAAGACTTCCTCTCGGGAGAGGGAAGTCTGCCCGTCAGCTTAGCCGCCACAAGACAGCAACTCTTTAATAGTGAGCTTACATGAAGTTGTATAAAGCCCACAGAATTCCAGCACTTACAGTGTACACGGCCATTTACTCTGTAAGGTGTACATAGCCACCACTCTAACTGTAAAGCTTGGCTTTAAATAATAAGATAACATATTTTTCATGACATTTTCAATTTAACTTAATGGCAACATGTTTCAACAATAATTAGAATATTATATTCGGTTATATGCCCGCAGATTAGTACCATAGTTAAATTTACTTCCCTGTCCCCTATTGTCAGGAAGAGATAAGGAATGACAATTAAATACAAACACAGGAATTGTGTTCATAAAGGGTTTGTAGACCTGTATTGATTTTCCAAGACCATTTCACAACATAGGAAGATCAATGTAAAAATATTGAACAAACTCTGAGGTGGTAATTTATGTCTAGGCAATAAAAAAATAAAAGTTTAGCATGGGTTTATTGTGCGTCTAATGGTGTTCTCAGTATGCTTTAACTGGTTTTATTGATGTACTTTAAGTCCCCTTCCCAAGTGGTTGTCTAAAAAAAGAGAAATGAAATACAGATATCTGACAAACCACAAATATGTTCTGACCATCATTTCAGGGGAACACTTGCAAAGCAGCGCAATAAACGACGAGTCAATTTTTATACTGTAGGTTATTCCAGGACATGCTGAACAATGCAGCCAGGACCAGAAACTTGCTGTGTGTCATGGATCAACACAAAATCAAACTGGGAAGAAATCGCCACAAATGGATCCAAATTATAATTCACTTAGTAGTAGTGGGTGCTTGAAAAAAACAAACAACAACACTCTTGTTTTTGGGGTGCAGTTGAAGGTATAACCAGGAACCAGATGACATTAGAACATATTTTCATTCATTTATGTAGCCATCTAGCCTGGCTGTATGCCTTGGTGTTCCAGTTGTGGCACATGTGCCACACGCAGCGCTGGCGCCTCCTATAGGCGGTCATTCATTAAAAGCGCGGCCACGGCTCTCGGTCACTTGATTGGAGGCAGACTCGCGGTCACTGTGGGGTATAAGCAGGTGTGGCAAAAGGGGGGCTTGTGGGGGTGGAGCCAGGGGACGGCAAAATTATGTCTTGCCTACGGTGGCAAAAATCCTTGCACCAGCCCTGGCCGACACGGGTGCCGTAGGATAACCAGCTAGGCATTCATTTGAAACATTCGTCCAAGGCTTTTATTTGCCTACTTATCCCTTTTTCCAAAAGTTGCTTGTTTTTCTTCTTCAAATGACATCAAATGTATATGTCTCTGTCAGTATAATTATATAAATTGCCACCATTCAATATAATAACATAAAAATAAACAGTTTTCAAGTGTACAAACGGGAGCATGATCCAGATTTATTCCCAAATCTCTCCACATCCCACATTTAAAAGGGTCCCTTTTGGGGGATTTAAAATACGTGGTTGCGTGCTCTTTCAGAGGGAAAAATGTTAGTCCATACAGACTTAGTGCACCTCCTGTCTTAAAATTTCACTTTGTAAAATTTCTATTTTTTGCTGCTCTAGCCTTTTAAATAACAGCGGTGCCTCATGGAAATAATAATGTTTCAATAAAGGGAGTCTAAGTGTTTTTTGCTTGTTATTAAGAATGCATTTAAACTCTTTTATCTGAAGTTAAGCGGCACTTAAAGATATTGATATAAGTCTATATTTATGTAAAGACATTTAAAAATCTTGCCTTCATATGGCCCATTAAAAGTCTAAATCAGCTGGCATTGGTGTGGTTATAAAAATGTCACAGAGTTCAACACAATATTTCTTTAAGTGGCCTTAATAGAAAAGAAAATCTGGCACCATTCACAAAAGATGCATTTCTTTATTAATGGCAAGATACACGACATCATTACAAGGCTAAGTCAACAAGATTCAACCAAGGGGGGGGGGGGGTAACTGGGGTATAAAGGATCATGTAAACTCTTAGAGCAAGAATGTATACATACAATAATCATTACATAGATTAGTTAAGTAAACTGGACTGAAAAGGATTTATGAAGGTGACATTTAATATACCACCAATGCAATGCATTAGATAAAGCCATTGTCAAATTCTTAGAATATATAAATCTATAGATACAGTGCTAGCATCTGTTTCTACAGCCACCATGTCAAATATACATTGAATTTGAAACACAAGCAAGCCACCAACCAGATTATACAGTTGTTTGACCCCCTACAAAATAGAAAAGCACATAGCAGACATATAAGGAAATAACTCATTGGTCAGATTGGTCAGGGCTTAATTTTAAATAATACATTTATTAATTTTAAATAATATATCCCTCATACAGCTGAAGAAGAAAATGTTTTTTTCCCCCTAAACACGTCTTGTGACGCTAGCCTGGCCAGGCAAAAAAAAAACATTTCTGTGAGTAAAGGTTTTTTTTTTTTGTATTCTTTGATTGACTCATTTAGATTTATACATAGTGACTTTAAGGGGATCTTTATACTCTCCATTTTGTTGGATATGTGTTGTGTCATTATATATATATATATATATATATATAATGATTTATTTAAACATGTCCTGTGTATTTTTATCTGTATTTATTGTTAAATATTATCTTATTTAAAATGAAGCGCTATCCGATGAGTTATACATTTTTAAAAGAGTCTTAGTTCCAAGGTATTGGATATTGTAGAATGTGAAGTTAATGGTAGTATGAATGTGGAGAATCAGTGTTTGTTTGTTTGTTTTTTCTTAATTCTAAATTACATTGTTTCCATAACATTTATCTTAAGCGTGTGCTAAATTTATGCAACCTTTACAGCTCAAGAAATGCTCTTGATCTAATCATGAATCTTAATGAAATGTTCTAGTCTACTGCTTTATAGCATGATTTTGCATTTAATTATACAGGGCTCTGGTTATCCAGGGTTCAATGTCGGTAAATAAACTTTCATAGAATTGGCTGACGATGTTTGGACAACAGTGAAATTAATTATTTAAAGCAAAACTATTCAATATAATTATCTTGCTGTAAGGGCAAGTGTGATCTAGTAGTTTGTGTGTATGTGCAAGTGTCAATGTGTGTATGTATGGACAGTGTACTTGTGCAGTATATGTGTGTGTATGGGCAGGAGTGTGTGAGGGCAGAGTATATTTGTGTGAATGGGCAGGAGTGTGTACATGGGCAGTATATATATGTGTGTACGGGCATACATGGGTATGGGCGGTGTATATTGGTGAATAGGGGCATGCATGTAAGTGCAGTGTATACGTGACATGGCAAAGATATGTGCATATTTTGACCTATAAATGTTTTTGAAACAATTGCAATACAGCTTAGAAAAAATATTTTGAACATTATTGGGTTATTAGGTCTGTTTTAAAATTCAATAAAATTAATAAATTATGAATATGCAATTAATTATTGGTTAATGCACATGTTTACCTCTAAAGAAAAATTCGCAGATTGCTAAGCAAATAATTTTTCACATTTTTAGCGCTATTTTTTTGTATGGAATGTTCTCCATGGATTTGTGAAAGATCAATGAGAAAATGTAGCCTTTCCATGTAAAGCAAGACCACTTGCCTGATCTGTTTAGTTGCTATAAGGGGATGGCTGATATTTAATTCAGTTATATGTGTTTTTGCTTTTAGGTAGGCCAATATTGGAGAATCTAAGAGATTCTAATAATAATGCTCAATTCCTTCACTGATCTCTAGTGACTTCAAGGTTATATCACACGTAATATTGTCCTAATCTTAGCTTCTTTTTTTCTTTTCTCTTTCAGTTTTAGGGCAAATGAGACCATAAAAAAGATTAAAGTAAAGCAAAGTAAATGGATGTATGGATTACAAAGGGGCAAGACAGCTAGCAAAACAATGTAAATTACACTTATGTGGCTGGTCCATCACAAATAGTGCCACTTTTACCTCTTGTACAATATACCCTAAGTCCTTCTAGTTTATTTAAGCAGCACCTTGTTTAACCATTTGTTTTTATAAGTGTTAATTGTTCTGGTGTGTATTATTTTTTATGCCCGTGTACAGCACTGTGGAATATGTTGACGCTATATAACCGAATAAGCTATATATTTACAATATGTGGAAAAAAGTATTGGGGCGCCTGACCATTACACCAACAGGGACTTCACATTCTAAATACATACCCAGTAATATGTAGTTCAAGTTATTGCACCATATGATGCGATATGTCATATATTGCAGAATAATTTCCACCATTGTATTGGAGAACATTTTACATTAGTGTAATAAATATAAGTCAATTATTAATCTCCAAGGACAACAGCTGGCTCCCAATACAATGGGATTCCTCTTGAGTAAACCAGTTTCAAGGAATTACACTAGTGGCGAAACCCAAATGTCCAGGAACTCCCAAAACATCAAAGGGCTATCTCCCTACCAGGTGGGAACAATAAACAGGAGATACAATCTTCAATCTCCTACAACAAAGGACTGTAGGAGATAGTATCTGGGCTGGAGACAAGCATGTGTTTGTCCTACAACAAAAGGATTGCAGGAAACAATATCAGCATTCCAGAGGCCCACCCTGAATTGGCCCTGAGGACCATCAACTTCACTGTGGGGGCAATCTAACTTCATGGACAAGAGCGGTCTCTACAGGCAGCTGGTGCAGGTGCAAGATTGTCCTTTCCTAAGGATGAGTGGACACAAACTAAGAAGATGATTGGCTGGGACTGTTTGGGCATGGTGGCTATAAAGGTGTGAACAGAGAAGGAGTGAAGAAAAAACAGAAAAAGACAGAAAGAAAGAAGGATAACATCAAGGTGACAGGGACACCCCAGCCTTACATGCACACATAGAGTCACTAGCATAGTGTAGTTAGAGTCATAGAGCCTTGTATTTCAGACGCTTCTCTTTATACTCATATATATGTATTTGTTATTTTAATAAACCCATTGTTTAAGCCACTGGTGTAAGTGGAGTTTCATACGACGAGGAATTGGTAGTAGTTAAAGGAAAGCCAGACGGGTGAAGGTATAAATCCCGGGACATAAAAGGTATTTTCTACATTGGCGAAGCCAGGCAGGTTAACGTTCCAGAAAATTTTTTGAAGACATTCCTCGGTTGGCCCAGGACTACGTCGTGAGCATTTTGGAGGGCGGAATTCGTATGAGAATCGGTATTGTGAGTATATAAGATGGAAGCTGTTAATAAGTTTGCGGATAAATCAACTGTTGAATATGTATGTAATGATAGTTTAAATGCTTTACAGTTGTTAAATGATTTACTGTTACAGTTTGAAAAGGCTAATAATAAGATAGGAAAATTTGTAATTGATAAGAAAAAGAAGTATGCTGCTAATTTAGCTCAACTTGTTGTACAGTATAAGTGTGCATTAGAAAGGATGGAAGGAAAGGTCATGTCTAATACCAATGTACAAATGATGCCTGTAAATGTCTCTGTTGTTGGGGTAGATTGTTGTCCTACATGCCAATTAAGTAGAGAGGATGTAGAAATGTTGGGGGAACAATTTGTACAAAGGGGACACATTATAGCAACACTAACTCAGAAACTAGAAGAGGAACGCTCTAGACACAATACACATTTTCCTGTTTATACTGCAACAGGAGGTGAGGAAGCACAGTGTCACACTCCACCAAATACAACAGGTCACGATACAGTGCAACGTTCGCTATTTACTAGATCTGAGACAACCACAAGCACGTTGCCACGAACACATACGTTCACAACACTTACTCCTTTTCCAGAGGACCCTCATAAGAAATATGCTCGTGAAATTAAAACTCTCATCACACCTTTTAATTCAAGTGCTCACATGGTAGACAATTTAGTTACATTTGAGCAGTTTGTTACCCAGTATAGCCTTGATGACCACACTGCCTGCCAACTGCTTAAAATTTGGTTGCCTCCATATTATAGTAACTCATTAGAACTCCAACAGCAGTATGGCTCTTGGGCTAATAAGGAGGAGCGCAGTAATCAGATTATGGCCCTTACAAACGTAGATACTGCGGACACATCCTTCTTAGATAGTATTTTGCCCCAGCCCAATGAAGACCCTTTTGCATTTTGCACTAGATTTCATGAGGTGTATTGCAAAGTTCATAACAAAACAGGTTTGCAAATAGGAGACCCAATAATGTTACGGATACTAGCAGGAAAATATAAGGGTATGGATTCCACTAACCGTAACTTATTAGCTACAGCTCGTAATTTTCATGAATTCCTAAGAATGTTACATGACTGGAGGAAGGATCATACACTGAAAACAAACTTCCAACACATTGCTTTAGTAACAAAAAATGAAGGTAACAATACACACCTGGATAAATTAAGAACAGGCCGCATATGTTTTTCATGTGGGAAAATTGGACATATTAAAAAACACTGTTGGCAACGCAGAAATAATTATCAGGAAAGGAGGGGTCAGGTACATGGAGGGGTATATCACAATACTGCCAGAAACATCGCAGGGCATTCCACACGACATAATCCCTATACACAAGCAAGAGAGCACCTTACACAGATTTCGGAAAAAGAAGGTTATAAATCTTATCCCACCCAGGTTAGAACAGTAGAGGATGCAAAATCTTCCAGCCACATAGTCAATGAGATTCCAGCTGCACCTCTACTTGATCTTAGGAATGAGGGGTGCACTGTACTCTCACAATAGGGATGTCAGGCCCCTGTTAAAATGGAACCTATCTGCAAATTGCAGAAGGACCATAACAGTCGCCCTTGTGTTTCAGGTGTGGTCGGGGGCCATCACACAAACATACTACTGGACACAGGAGCTGCTGTTAGTCTAACATCTTTACCATTGCTTGTCTCACCATTAGCGCCACAAACTCACTTAATAGGATTAGGGGGAGCCCAAACAAGAGCAGTGTTAGCACCATCTGTACCTATACAGCTGAACTCTTGGAGTGACGTATTTCCTATGTGGGGCACCTCACAGGGTGATGAAACTATTTCCTTAGTGCAGAAGTTTCCAGAGGTGTGGGCTCAAGGTAAGAATGATTGTGGAGTTCACAAAGGAAGTCAAATTTTGGTTCAAGGGCCTGACCCTCCCCCACAAAGACAGTATAGGTTTCTAAGTGAAGCTATTGAGCCAGTAAGGGAAATATTGCAGAAAAATGAATGTAAAACAATATTTCATGCTGACACAATTAATGACTCTGTACATGTCTTTGTAGATGGTTCACGGCACTGGAAGAATGGTAAGTTTTACACAGGTTGTGCGGTGATCTGCCCCTCCAGGAATTTTGATGCAGCTGGCAAACCACTTGCACATACTGAACAACTGACAGAGCTTATAGCGTTAGGCCAAAAACATAAGGGCAAAATAGCGATTGTAAAGGTAAAAGCACATTCTAAAGATACAGAATATCTTTCTTATGGTAATTGTGAGGCAGACGAAGCAGCAAAAGAGGCTGCGATAAACGGGACAGTGATTCACCCTGAACCGTTAATTGACAAAATTTCTCCTTGCGAGCTTATGAATGGAAGAGTTATGAACCTCTCGCATCCTGATGAGCCTACACTTTCAACCCCTCTCAAGGAGGCAATATCAAAAGAACAGTTTCTTAAGGCAGTGCAAGACCAAGTTCGAGCAAATTTACAATTTGCAGCAGGCAACATGGCAAGACCATGTAAAGAGGGGAGTGACACAGGCGACCCGTCGAGTCTATTTGAACCAGGCCAGTTAGTCATGAAAAAAAAATTAGGACCCATAGCACCATGGAGTGCAAACCGGGAAGACCCCTATATAATAAATAAAAAGCTTGACTGTACAGTCATACAAATAGAAAGCAAACAGAAAACCAAGAAAAAGAGAAAACAGCCAATGAAATGGGTACATATTGATGAATGTAAATTGATTGAAAAAAAGTGGTATATGATTTTGAACAACCTCATTAACTTTTGGTTCTTGTTTTGTTTCTCCTCTCACTTTCTCTCACTTATTCCTTTTTTTTTTCAGATGCATCGACTCAATGCAAAATCCTTGATGAGAACGATTACTTGTATGCTGATTATTTTGGGGCTCTGTCAGTGTTTGATAGGTCTAAAGCCTCTATCCAAGGAATATTATGTGTGTATATAGCATGCCAGAGCTGTTTAGCCCAAACTGGATATAGTATAACTGAACTGGCAGAGAGGGAATTATGCATAAATTGGGTAAAATCCAAAGAATTATTTTATCTTCAAGTAAATGAGTTCTAGACAGAGACTAATAACACCAGTAGTTAAGGGGATAGTTAAGAATTATTTTGTTTGTATGATATGATGTCTTGGTATTTCAAAATGGGGAATGGGTACAAATGGATCTTTCTCTTTGCGGTCTACATCCCATGACAAAAACATATGTCTGCACACCGGGACAGTATAGGGAGGTATACAGTTCATGCTGGCATAATAATTCACTGTGTCAAGTAGGGGTTGAGACAGTCCCTACTTCTCAAATTGTGTCATACATGGGATACAGTAGGGGTGGTATACGTTATTACGCAAGATCACTCAAGTTGAATGGGTTTCTTCTGATGGGTGTTGGTTTAATTACAGCTTGTCTAGAGGACTCTATTGTGGGGATAATTTGAATATTCTAAACATTTCTGGCATTATTTTTAGGATTCCATTCATTAGTCGACATTCTATTGAATACCTCCCTTCTATAAACATTTCGGTGATACCTCCTAATCTCAGGGATGCTACTATTTTATTTAAATGGAGTAAAATATTAGAATCAGACATTGGCCTACTTAAAAAATGAAAGAATCTGATGATCAAACTAAGGTGGTAATTCAACATCTCCAAGGGGAAATTGAACAACTTATTCTTCACATTGATTCTATGTCCACAAATAATAATTGGGATCATACTTTTGGACAATCATTTTCTAAAAATAATTTTATGTATTATATGTTTCACCCTGTTGTTATTATTTTCATTTGTACTATTATATGTTTTATTGTGAAAATCATTCTTTGTAAATCACTGAAGCGCCTGACATCCAAGGCTAGACATACCATAAAAGAATTTAGATATTTACATTTAAGTTAAACTCTATGATAGATATGGTATAACTACACCAGGGTGCCACTGAAATCCAAACATACAAAACCACTAATCTGAAGAGGACCTGCATTATGGATTTTATTCTTGACTGTTTGGAATGGTTTTCCAGCCACAGCAAACTGGGTTTACGTGTGTCATTCAGACACAAAGGGGGGAGATGTAATAAATATAAGTCAATTATTAATCTCCAAGGACAACAGCTGGCTCCCAATACAATGGGATTCCTCTTGAGTAAACCAGTTTCAAGGAATTACACTAGTGGCGAAACCCAAATGTCCAGGAACTCCCAAAACATCAAAGGGCTATCTCCCTACCAGGTGGGAACAATAAACAGGAGATACAATCTTCAATCTCCTACAACAAAAGGACTGCAGGAGATAGTATCTGGGCTGGAGACAAGCATGTGTTTGTCCTACAACAAAAGGATTGCAGGAAACAATATCCACATTCCAGAGACCCACCCTGAATTGGCCCTGAGGACCATCAACTTCACTGTGGGGGCAATCTAACTTCATGGACAAGAGCGGTCTCTACAGGCAGCTGGTGCAGGTGCAAGATTGTCCTTTCCTAAGGATGAGTGGACACAAACTAAGAAGATGATTGGCTGGGACTGTTTGGGCATGGTGGCTATAAAGGTGTGAACAGAGAAGGAGTGAAGAAAAAACAGAAAAAGACAGAAAGAAAGAAGGATAACATCAAGGTGACAGGGACACCCCAGCCTTACATGCACACATAGAGTCACTAGCATAGTGTAGTTAGAGTCATAGAGCCTTGTATTTCAGACGCTTCTCTTTATACTCATATATATGTATTTGTTATTTTAATAAACCCATTGTTTTAAGCCACTGGTGTAAGTGGAGTTTCATACGACGAGGAATTGGTAGTAGTTAAAGGAAAGCCAGACGGGTGAAGGTATAAATCCCGGGACATAAAAGGTATTTTCTACAATTAGATAAATGGACAGACACACATGATACTGTGCTGGGCCTCACAATTATCGTCCTAACATATATAATAGAATCACCAGACTATTTGGAAACGAGTTTTAGTAAATTTAAAAATGTAATTGTGCTGTTTTAATAAAATGACAGCATGTTAACAGATAATAGTTTGTAATGAGGATAAGCTGATATGTTCTGAAGGAAAATTGTGTCCATTTCACCAAATTGAGTTTCTGTGATCACGTTAAACTAAGCAGAAGATCTCTTTATAACAAGAAGTATATGATTTTTGCCACATCAAAACCATAAAAGTAAAGGAAATTAGTCCCGGACTGACAAATGCCCAGGGGGGCCAGTGGCCTATAGGGTTGCATACTCAGATCTAGGTAAGTACTCATAACAGGGCTAGAAGGAGTTGTCCTTCCTTCACATCCTTTAGGGGAAGAAGGGTTGAGTGTCTGGGGGAAGTGAGGAAGTGAAATCAACCTAACAAACCCTGACAAGTTGCTGGGTCCAAAAAACTCATATGTCAGCCCTGCTTATTACTGGCGGGATTTGGTTTATGTATAAATTGCTATAAATCAGGCATTAAACGTGTGCACATTTAATGGGTAGAGGTGACTGTAACTACGTATTTACTCATTATACAGAAAAAAATATGTAACGTATGTACAATTTTATGACAATTCTATTATAATTACATAGCGCACAATAGATAAAAGGAAATTCTGTATTAAATAGTATTATACATATGTATCAATGTGTCAATTTAGTTAAAGTCTGAAAACGACTTTTAGAATAAGTCTCATGGTATAATTGAAACATTGCACTAGTAATATTTTATGTCCTTATGCAACGGACTAAGGGTAATTGGCTACCTGCAAATGTTATTCGAGATAATATAGCATTTTAATATTAGAATGCAATTTCCACTTTGACTTGTGCCAGAAAAGCTTAATAAGACTATCAGTAAAATCAGTTTGGTCTTGTGAAAGCGGACTTTGTGTAATAGCCAACATATATTTTACTGTAGTGCAATTCAATGAGCAGAATATACCCAAATGCACAGTACTGGTAATACGAACAAAACATTAGGAGTTTTCAGCTAAATTTCTATGTTTTACTACTACCAATTTGCTGTGAATTTTACCATGCTATGCTAGAAGTTGAATAATTTACTTTTCTGTGGAATTTGTCACCAAAAAGTTCTCAGAGACTTTCCACTACTCAAAATTCAGTTATTTGGAAAGGCTGGGAGACAGGCTTGCACCTCTGGTGGTGTTTGACGGTTTACAAGTGTAATATTTGTATGTAGACGCTTCTGTGCGCAGCTTTAAACCTAGAACTATCCACCATGCTCCTCTTTGTTAAATTTTCTGTAAATGACCTTGCTTGGAGAGCGCATAAGATTCAAACACTGTGAGTTGCCTGGTCCAAGTTGGACCAGCCCTGTTTGAAGATTTTTGAACCAAACCATTTGGCAATTGCCCCTCAGACCAGCCTGCCCCTTGACAGTACATCTGTATGGGGCTAAATGTAGCTACTCTGGAAGTGACAGATAGATAGATAGATAGATAGATAGATAGATAGATAAAACCTATTATATAGGTAAAGGCTTTTTATTACTGCCAAAAAAAATCAAAGTTGTAAAATCATAAAACGATGACATGCATGAAAACAAGAGCAATGTCCATGTATTTATATTGGTAAATAAATACAATTCAAACAATACAATAGCTTTTATATAAAGAGATGCATAAGATGTCAAAAGTAAGTTTGAGGTAAAGTGTGGGTAACAATAACCATTTTATGTAATTAGATTATTCCTATAATGGTTCAATATGATTGTATTTAGACCGTGTCATTATTTAGGGTGCATCACTATGCAGATAAAGGTTACAAAACTTCCGTTACTATAACAATATTGTCATTCAAATGAAAGAATTAACACTCATACAAACATACTGTATTTACATGTATTCATAGATTAAAGGCAACATTCTGTCTTCTATTAAGAAAACGTTAATATATTTATATATAAAAGCAAAAATGTATACTTTTAGGAAATCGGTAATATTTGACAATATGTCCGTTAATATTGCATTAATTGGGTTACTGTTATTGACTGGATCCGTATTGCAGAAGTGAATCAGTAAGTAACGGTGATAGTATTAACCAACAACAGTCAACAGGTTCTTGTGTTGCCCAGATCTTCAATGCATTACCAGATGCATCCCAAAGGTTCAGGGCACCTAGACTTGTATTCTGAATTGGAAACTGAATTAACACACCATAGTTCAGACTACGTGCTGAACAATTGAACAGAGTTGTAACTAGAGATTTTGGTACCTGGTGCAAGGTCAAAGGTTCTGCTCCAGACGTCACCTGGGGTGGAGCACTTGGAGACATCCAACAATTCCATTATTAACAAGACATCTCCCTGGGGCTGGTAAAAACTATTGAGGGTAATCACACTGCAAAATATAAGGGGATATATACACTCCCCCCATTATCATCCCCTGCTTTCTGTCACTATATATATATATATATATATATATATATACACTGACTCACTGGCCACTTTATTAGGCACACCTGTTCAATTGCTGGTCTGAATATTCCATCTCTCAACGTACAACACGTCGAACCTTAAAGCAGATGGGCTACAGCAGCAGAAGACCACACCGGGTGCCACTTCTGTCAACTAAGGAAACTGAGGCTACAATTCGCATAGGCTCACCAAAATAGGACAATGTAAAACTGGAAAAATGTTGCCTGGTCTGATGAGTCTCGATTTCAGCTGCCATATTCAGATGGCGGGGTCAGAATTTGGCATAAATAACATTAAAGCATGGATCCATCCTGCCTTGTATCAATGGTTTGGGTTGTTGGTGGTGTAATGTTGTGGGGGTCATTTTCTGGGCATACTTTGGGCCCCTTAGTACCAATTGAACATCGTTTAAAAGAGAGTATTGTTGCTGAATATGTCCATCCATTTATGACCACAGTGTTCCCATCTTCTGATGGTTACTTCCAGCAGGATAACGCACCATCACAAAGCTCACATCATCTCAAACTGGTTTCTTGAACATGACAATGAGTTCACTGTACTCCAATGGCCTCCACGGTCACCAGATCTCAATCCAATAGAGCACCTTTGGGATGTGGTGGAACAGAAGATTTGCATCCTGCATGTGCAGACGACTAATCTGCAGCAACTGCGTGATGCCATCATGTCCATATGGAACAAAATCTCTGAGGAATGTTTCTATCATCTTGTAGAAAGTATGCCACAAAGAATGAAGGCAGTTCTGAAAGCAAAAGGGGGTCCAACCAGGTACTAGCAAGGTGTGCTTAATAAAGTGGCCAGTGCTCTGTGGTCCAGTTCTTATGTTCACATGACCATTGTGGACGCTTTCTACAGTGGACAGGGGTCAGCATGGGCACCCTGACTGGTCTGTGGCTGTGAAGCCCCATTAGCAACAAAATGTGATGTACTGTGTGTTCAGAAACAGCATTAGCTTTTTCAGGATTTTGACACAGGCCAGCCTTCACCCCACCACATGCATCAATAAGCCTTGGCCGCCCATGACCTTGTCGTAGGTTCAGCACTTTTCCTTCCTTGGACTACTTCTGACCACTGCAGACCGGGAACACCCCACAAGATCTGCAGTTTTGGAAATCCTCTGACCCAGTCGTCTTGCAATCACAATTTGGCCCTTGTTAAAGTCGCTCAGATCCTTACACCTGCCCATTTTTCCAGGTTCTAAGACATCAAGTTTGGGGATGAAATGTTCAGTTTCTGCAAACTATATCCCATCAACTGACTGGTGCCATGATAACAAGATTATCAGTATTATTCCATTCACCTGTCAGTGGCCATAATGTTATGGCTGATCGGTGTATATACATATTAACGTTGTATTCCGTTTTTTGTACTAACAACAAAAGCAAATGTGCAATCTCATCTATTTGTTTGGATGTTTTCGGCTTTGCAATAGCAGGCAAGTCAGTAAGAAGAAATGAATTGCCAACAGTCCGAGTGTGAAAATGTTAGTAAAGGCTAACTGTATTATAAACCAAAAGATAGCAGAGTGGGTTTTGTTAACTTAAAGCTCTAAAAAAAAAAGGATACATTATGAAGACAGCTTTCCTACAGAATTAAACTCAGCAGAAAATTGCAATTTATGAGAAACAATGTGCAGACACACAGAGCTGAACTTTGCAACAACAGCAAGATTTCTGTCTTCCTGCAATATAAAACTGTCTGTGGAAATACAGGAGTAGGTAATGTTAGAAACAAATTTTCCACTCTCTCCCTAAGCAGTGGATCGGTAAATCTTATAAGTAAATGTGCAGGCTAAATAGACAAACATGACACCCTTGGGCTTGGGTATCAAATATCCAAGGGCTATAAATAGAGACTAAAGAGATTTTAAACATTTATAGAAGTAACTGTATTACTATATTTCACATGTAATCGCCTCTTGCTGGGGGATTTTTAAATGTAATCCTCAAGAAACCTTAAAAAGGAAATGATTTTAAAAATAAATGCTGTTGACCATGGTTGGAGAAGAGTACAACCACTCACAGAATGTTCACAGAAACAGGGTGCAAACGGGGAAAAATAAAACAAAAATAAAAAAACTGGAAAAACGATGGGCTTCTACAACTTAACCTTTGCTAAAGTTGTTTTAAAAAGAGGTTAAATGATGGATAAAGTTCTTAACCTGAAATCTTAGGGTAACATACACTTTATGGACAAAAGTATTACACCAGTTCCGGCAGCGAAGGTTGTCTACGCACGGCTGCCGAAGAGGAGGATCCAGGTCCCCTGCAGCGGGGATAAAAGAAAATGAAAAAAAAACATGGATGTCCTGGGCGTTGAGCGATACGAAATGCACATCCCTGCGCTAAACCCCGAATATAGGCTGCACCCCCACTTTAAAGACCTAAGGGGGGGGGTGCCTGTATTTGGGCCAATATGGTATTTTTCATGAAGCGGAAGGAGTGATCTACGATCACTTTCTTCCCTTAAACGGTGTTGCTGTAATGCCTCGATATCAAGGCATTCAGCAACACCAAGATCAGAATCAGGGGCCCCTCTGGCCCCTCCCCAGGGTGTCAACATTTGCCATACACTGTACGGCGGCGGACGCCTGTTTTAAAAGAGTTTAGGAGGCAATCAACGATTACCTCCTAAACTCGTTATCGGGGCATTTCAGCGACCCCGAACCCCGGGGAGCGGTCACAACCGCCACTGCGAGTGATTTTGCTGCTTGCAAGATGGCGGCACTCCCTTTAAAAAAATAACAAACTTGGGAAAGTTCGCTAGAGGGTCTCTAGACCCTTTTGAGAACTCAGGCTCCACTTGCAGGTTGAATACAGGTACTGTATTCAGCCATGCAAGTCAATGGAGCCCAGCTTTCTAATCACAATGTGATTAGTAAAATATTTAAAAAAAGAATAAAAAAATATGGGGAAAAAAAAAGCTAAAAAAGGTGGTAACATTAAAAAATAATTATGAATCAGAGGAACCATCCAGTTCCAGCAAAATGTAAAATAAAGTCCAAACGAATAAAATAAAAAAACAAAATACAAAAAAGTGATGCACGATATTCTAATTAAATATAAATATAAATGGTGAGGTGGTGCCACAAAGACACAGGAACAAACTTCCAAATCCAAATTAAATACAATCAAGACCACACAAGTGTCTGCGCATCCAAATAATAAGTGAATAATGTATATGCGCAACACAAAAATAATATGTACAAAGATACCTTTCCAGCAAGAGTTTCCACACAAAGTATCCAAAAGGCCCATATATAAAAGAAAGGGAAAAAATGATGGTGTAGTATATCAAAGTAGGTCTAAAAAAAACACAATTAAGCATATCAGACCCTTACAATTTAAAGGGCATAAATATGCCCATATATAGAGTATGATGATCTCCTTAGGAGTTTCTTTATCCCACACCGGTACTTGTAGATAAAGAAGGTAGGCAGAGGAGGGAAGTAGATAAAAATGATAATTTTAATGTATAAAAGAAAGGCTAACTTGTTGTCCACCATTGCGGATGTTACATGGTCCAGGCTACAAACTTCGTTGCAGCACTACCACAAAAGGACGCCGTCTTAGTCCTCTGGTCCACTTCCGTAATTCTAACTCCTTGTCCCAATGTCGGCAACACTTCATGCTCTTGACACTCAGCCTACTGGTTTATAAAGCAGCCGGTCTGTCCTAATTGGTGTAAGGCTGCTGAAGAAATCAGCTGATACAATAATTTGTTTCAGGTGAGTATTCACTATGATTCGTTTCATTTAACCCCTATGTATGTGTCCTGTATACGTATACAAATCATCTTAAAAAATATATATATATATATCATAAAACCAGCAGATAAGCGAGGGGCATAGTTATCCTCTCTAAAGATGAATATGTGAAGGAAGCACTTCGACAGTTACCAGATAATGAGACCTATGTTAAATTAAATAAAGACCCCACAAATTAATATGAAACGCTTTTAATTAGTCTTTTAGAGAAGGGTATGTTAAGGGTATCTTGAATAAGAAGGAATTACTATTTGTCCATCACTTTTCCTAGAATACTAGTTTTTTATCTATTGCAGAAAATCCACAAAGACATTCAGAAGCCTCCAGGCAGACCAATAGTGTCAGGTATAGGATCTTTAATCTCAAGACTATCAGAATATATAGACCACTTATTACAACCAACAGTAGTTTTGCAGAAATCTTACCTTAAAGATACAGGGAACATCTTACGGATTTTGAATGAAATAGAATGGAAATCCAACTACTTTCTAGTACAATTATAGATCACTCTAAAGGATGTGCAGCAGTCCAAAAGATTTTGGAGAAGGAGTCTCCATTTCAACAAGAACAAATAGATTTTATCATTGACGTGATCAGGTTCGTTATTTTTGGTTCCAGGATGGTTTTTATCTCCAAACTAGAGGGATGGCTATGGTTATCAAATTTGCCCCGAGCTATGCCAATTTATTTATGACAGCTTGGGAAGAGACCTATATGTATGCGTGTCATGAAATCGGGGCAAATCTGGTGACCGATAAGTATTATCTTGCTCAGGGCCGGCCTTTGTGGTGTGCGACCTGTGCGACCGCACA